>JBAMYA010000019.1:2196533-2242192 GCA_037176975.1 Arrhamphus sclerolepis | reverse complement strand
TATATAGGCTATATATATATATATATTTATATATATATATATTACTGGTTTAATTGGTAAGAAGAAGCTGCATTTTAAGCCTTAGGTTTTTGAGCATTAAACACATTAAACATTTATTGCTTACATTTATTGTTCAAGTTCTGAATACATTGATGATGAATAAGGTAAGATTTGGTCCATTTTATGACAAATTCCAAGTGGATAGTAACAAAAAACATAAACATTAATTTCACTTGAATGCCCTTGTTTAAGTGCTACATTGTTTTGTACATTTCCCCTTTTCGTTTAATATGTAGTTAGTATCTAACAACATCATCATCAACAACAACAACAACAACACCAATAATAATAATAATAATAATAATCATTTGGATAAACTTGGCCTCCTTTCTAAAATGCTCATACACTTTAATTGGTAAAAGCACTGAGTGAGCAGATTTGTTGACATTGAGGCTGTAAGTCACCCACTCATCATCTTTATGAAAGCCCACCTTGTGGTTGAGCCTTGAATAACTTCACGGACATATGCAGTAGTCCCAGCTGAATGATGCCGTATAGTTGCGACATATCATAGTTTAAATGGCCTCATCATTTCAGCAAATTCAACCAGTTTCCCTCTCTCTTTTTGTCAAGTGACAGGACAGCTGATGGCAGAGAAGCTCCGCTACCTTTCAAGTTTCAACCAGGCGCCGTCACATGCGACCGCACAACCAGGAAGAAAAAAAGTCTGTCAGCAGTGATGTCAAAAGCTTCAATTTTTACAGAGCAATTAGGGGTTTCATCACAGCGGAGTGATGTCAGGATTCATTACGGCTCAGCAACAGCTAATTGCTTCAAGGTTAAAGTAACAGATCTGACGGCATTATATTTTAAGTGACAGACTGAAATTCTGGTGGTGTTTCACATAGCACAGCTCTGACATTAAGAGAGTGTGCTCAGGAGGATGTAGGCAGAGAAGCAACTGAAATGACTCCACATTCGGATTGTTACTTGTTAAAGTAAAGCACTCACTCTCAAAAGAACATAGGAGGGTGAGTTTTTGGATCGGCCTCTGGAACACCAAACAAAGGTCAATGCAGCATGTACTTTTTCAAGTAAACCACCACTGGGTGTTTGACCAGCATGAAGACACTAATGAAAAATGATTTCTTTCCAAAATTTTCACGTCTAAAGTGACCATATCTGTGACATGAAAACATTTACTACTAAAACATCCAGCAGCATCACTTTGTGACCTTTCAACTTTTCAAAGCACGATTGCACATTTTGCTCCCACTTTCTTCATTTGACTACCCTGTAAAGTCTGATACAATGTCTTTCCTTCCTTTGAAATTAATAGAATTTCAAAAGGAGGAAAGAAACAAATCTTGAACTATGTCATGACAGATACCTATGATTTAAAGACATATAAACCGTCATTTGTAAATGTTGCATTAATTCTAAGTATTGCATCTCCAAATTTAAAACAGCTATAATTTATTCCACATTTGCAACTCTTGTTTGCTCAATCAACAGCAGAGTTCACCAGGTAGCAGCTGACTAAGAGATCGATTTAAAGGGGTTATAAAAGAGAAAAAAACAAACAAACAACAAAAAAAAAAACAATGTCAGACTTCCAAGAGGTCATTGCATTCTCGTATAAATGTCCTGTTGGAGCCATTATGACTTTGATAACTTTAAGACATCCACAGCACATGACATTCTCTAAAGGCTTCAGTTTCCGCTTTAACACTTGCTCCAGTCTAGACTAAGTGTACACCCTTACATACAGTCCTTTTCATATCGTAATGACCCTAATTTGCAAGAGAAATTGAAAGAAGTTGAGTACAATGAAACATGGATCAGGGCAACTGTGATAGAGAACTGATGGAGTAATTTCTTTTGAAATGAGCAATTGTTTATTGCTTTTTTTTTTTTTTTACTCCTCTTAAAGCAGAATACCTGATCCTTTGAACTGATTGTTTGTTTAACCACTGCTGGGAATCACAGATCCCTTAGGTCTCAGTAAGTGTTGATCTAAGGTTGGATTTGAAATAGCATAATGAGGAACTCTTTGGATAATTAGTGATAGCAGGAATGCTTGTGGATAATTTGAGCTCTTCACCACCGTGTGTGAGCAAGACGACAGGGAAGAGGGCAGATGATGAAAGAACATGAAGACCAGGGTACATGAAAATTAGTATGTCAACTTGGTCCTTACCTTTATGTTCTTTTCTTTTTCTTTCTTTTTCAAATTTTTTTCCTCCTTCTTCTTAAGGCACAATGGCAGTGTTGACGTAAAGGAACAATTATCAGTGTGGTTCATTGTGAGGATAAGATGCTGCTGGAGAGGACAGTCGCCGCTGCTGCAGCAGCAAGAACAGCAACTAAGACTGCAGTAATTAGAGGATGGAAGGTGTCTAAAAGTGAGGTCCAGCAGGAAATGAGGAGGTGGCAGTTAGTCTTTGGGGAGAAAAATAACTGCTCCCCTTCTGTGCTCAGTTGTTGTCAGTGGGAGACCACAAACAAGAGGTGTGCCCACTTCAGACAATCATACAAGTTTGGACTGGTCTGGATCAACCACGAGTTAATAATTCTGCTTTTGATTTTTTTTCCCCCAGCTGATCTGTCTACCATGATTGTGTGTGTGACAGGAGGAGACACCTTAGTGCCAAGTCACCGCATGAGGTTGGTCTTTTATAACAAAGGAATACATTTGTTTTTTTGTTTGTTTTTTTAAAAATCTCCATCCATTCTAATCTTTTAAAGGTCAGTAGCCTAATACTGTAGACTAAAGCGAATGTTATTAAGTGATTCAGATACTCCAATATCATCTATTGTATTGTAAAAGGGATTCGAAGAAACCCAGAGTTGAATCTAATTTACAATATAGTCGGGAAAGTGATACTGTTAACATCATTTCCATCGTAAGGTTTGCTTTTGTTTTGAATCACAAGGATAAAGAGTGAATGCTCGCTGAAGGTTGTGCTGAGACAGTTAATTTCAAAGGAAAGTCTATGTCCAAATCAGCTTTTTAAAGGATGATGCTGTGAAGGAAAGAAAAGAACTAACAAGAGTTTACAAGTACCTCTGACATGGAGGCACAGTTCTGCCGAGCAGGGAGATGTGATTATGAGCGCTGTCTGGGACGCTCACTGCTTTATTGCTGCAGAATTTGGACCAGAATGCAAGTTGTTGATTGCAGCTGTGTTTGGACATATTCCACGACTGTCATCCCCTGCAAGGAATTAAAATGACTCCGGCTGCATGTGTGAAAATATGTCTCATCTCTATCACACAACGTGAAAACCATATACACACAGTTGAAATGGTTGCAAAATGGGTGGAGGAGGATCAGACCAACAAGGGTGTAAGAATGGAAGACTGGAAAATGTTTGCCCTCTCCGCTAGCAGTTGGAAATAAACAGCTTTGCCAGGGACAAAATTGCTCTTTCTTGGAATTAACTATTGGTATAGGGTTTTTTTTTTTTATGAGGTTATTTTCTCCATATCCACACAAAGCAGCTACCCCCCTAGTTGAAGCGATTTGCTGTTCACAATGCCTCAGCTTAACCAGCTAGGTCAGGTCAAGTTGACTCAGACAAAAGGGACTTTAGTGTCTCACCCAAAGCACAAAGTGTTGCAGAAACAAAGCAGCTCACTGCAAGTGGAGCAAGCATTTCATAAAGTTGTCGCCTTAGTCTATAAATGTCCTGTCTAATCTGTTAGTTCTCATCAAGCAGAGCTTTTATCCATTCTTGAACTTTAACAAAAATAATCAATATCTGGGAAAATATTGCACCAAAATTTGTTTTTATAGCAGATTCAGGGCATCTAAGCACTGTTTATCAGTCACTTAAATAAATACATGACCACAGTATGTATGCATGTATGTTTATACACACATACACATACACATACACATATTTCCATTTCATTTCATTGTAGTTTATTTGTGTAGTGCCAATTAACAATAAGTAATTTCAATGCATTTTACACAAAAAGTAAACAGGTTTAATGCAGTCCACTTATTAACCAAGCATCTTCCAGTTAAATCCAATCCATTTTAAACCATTTATAATTCAACTCATTACAGTTCAATATCACATATTGTCTCTCCATCAAACAAGCATGAGGAGACAGTGGAAAACAATGACTCCTTTGCACAGCAGAAGAAGTTCAGTTATTACCTAATTATTTGGCAGATGAATTGACAGTGACAGGATAACCATTTCTTTTTACCCTCTGGAAGATAAACGTCAGAAGTTATTTTAACTTAACACAGGCAGCATCTTTAATTCTATGACCTTTAGGTTCTTCAGTTCACTGTCAGTTATTCATTCCTCCAAAGTGACCAAAGTGAGGTCCAATTATAATAGAACATATGTGTGATAATAGGAAAATGATTGCATGGTGCTCGCAGTAACCACTGTAAGAACGAGCAGCTAAGTCTCCACTCAGCTCCTTTCTGAAAAATACACTCAAGCTGCCAGATACTGCTCAGGCAGCCAATCAACCATTACAATATATAGATGAACTGATGTGATATGAGGGATGCTGTATATAGAATATAACAAAAGATTATTTAGATGTTACAGCCGTATGTCTGGATGTAGAAATTTAAAGAGCATTCCCTGAATATATCCGAGTCTGTATACGTCCTCCATACTTTGTGGATGCACACATCAACACCAAGGGGAATTCGTACACAAAGGTCTCAGAGCAGCAACACAATGGCTCCATATAGCAGGAGATGAACATCTGATTTGTCACATTTGAAACGCTAATGTTTAAACCAAAAGGAAGAGCGCACAGTAATGTGTTTATTCATCTGCATAAACACCACCTGTCCCGGCACAGACAACTCCTCCAAGCAGTGAAAGTTTAGTGGCAGCCTGCATACGAGCCAATCAGTGGGGGCCCAGCTGTGGTTTCACGAACCCGTAGTGTTTTCAAGTGTCAGAAAGCGCTCTGAGTACTGTTGGTGGTGCTAGAGAGAGAATGCTTTCATTTCATGTCAACCGCCAGCGAGACGAATAGGCGACACAATAACACAAAGAAAACAGGGTGTGTTATCACGATTGACATCCAAAGGTAATTTATGCTGGCCCTTTATTTAAGAACGCACCTTCCATATACACACTGAGAGTTGCTCTTGAAGGCTAATTTGGAGCATATTTGTCATATTGCAGGCCCCTTCTCCTTAAGAATTTCCATCATTTGTCTCAGATATGAACAATGTGTTATCCAAATGCAGAACAGCATTGATCACCTTGCTTTTCTTTCTTTCTTTCCTTTTTTTTATGTTCTTATCACCCGTGGAACAGCTCCTCAGTGCCAAAGCTTTTGTTTGTTTGTTGGTTTTTCCTGATGTTGTTTTCTTTTACTTATAGTAGAACAATACTGTCAGTTCCTGTCTTGACTTCTTTCCAAAAGTGGAATACGGCATGTTTCTCAAATGTTATATGTAATAAAAACACACCTCTTCAGCTCCAAGGCAGGGACAAAGCTTGCAGTTGGTTTTGATGGTTAAATAGAGGAACACATCTAAAATCATAATTATCTAAATAACTTACCGAGTAGCACTGATAAATGAAAGCAAGGTGCTGTCAGATTCTGATCACATCAGGGATTTCTTTATTTGTGTATATTTTTATGTGATTCTCAGAAGTGTGCTTTTTAAACAGAAAGCATCTGCTCCTTTTGACAGCGATATTTTTTCTTATTTGATAAATACAATTCAATTATGTGTTGCTTTTGATGTAATTCAGCATTGGGCATCTTTTTTCTTGAGTTTTTTTTTTTTTTTTTTTCCCAGACAATTGTAGTTTAGATAATGGTCATTTCTTTCAAGTACTCCACTTTCAAGAGAAGCTTTTAGAGGCAGAATTGAAGGTAAGTCTACTGTCACCACCAAAATCGTACGACTGATCCATAAGGAAGAAAGGGCCAATTAGAGATCATTTGGGAAAGAAGCTTTCGATTGCTTTCACTCTTGTATTATTTGCTCTTTTGTTGACCTCTGTTGAGAGCAAAGGCGGATTCTCTGACAACCAGGAGAGGGGCTGCCGCCATGTTACTCTTTCATCTAGCATTGTGAGAGCACAAGTGCCTGTGTCTGCCAACCACTTTCATCAACTTAATGCAACTGATACTGGCTGTTGTTATGAGGCTCTGGTCCAATTCAAAGAGGCCCACAGATGGACAAGGCTGTGAAGGCTTTTCCACAGACCTCTGCTGCCCACAAGTACTATGGGGGTTAGAGGTATAGGAACAAGGAAGATGAGGGTCATGGGACATGCAGACATCACTCAGGCGACCTGTCTGCACAGCCATGCTGGTTCCTCTCCATCATCCATCCATCACATCAGTCTTTACAAGGGCTACACAGCACATCTGATATGAAATGTGGGTGATGGACCTTTGTTTAGTTCAAAGGTTCATACCTCTTTATTCTTAAGTTCCTTTGTAAATCCTTGGTCCCTGAAATATGTATAACTGTCCTTTTCATTCCAACCATCTGAGGGAGAAATCAAAACCCGAAGTTTCTGAATATCAGCTTGAAACAGAGTGTCCATGAGGTGTCATCATTTCTTTACCTGCAACCTTGCACAAAAGCGTCTGTGGCCTTCGAACATGAGCACACCTAACGTTTAATAAATGCTAGCAAATTTGTTAAATAAGACATAATTGTGAAGGGTGTTAAAACAGTCCTGAGAGATGGAAACCTGGCATACTGTCACGTGCAAAAATGTATTACATCAAGTGCTTTTATTTCAAACAAACAATATCACTTTTATTGTTATCTGAACTCTCTTATAAGCATTCTCTGTATGAAATATAATGTACTTAAAACAAAATGAGAGATGAATCTTGCTTCTATTCCGTTTCCTTTATTCATATACTGTAGCTGTACATTATTTTAAAACTACTAAATCAATATTCTGTTGGAACTAAGGTAGATAAAGTACTTTTAGGCAGGCAACTTCCACTATTTCTACAGCACACTACTACCTTTAAATTTGTGGTTAATTCATCCTGATTGAGCCTTTTTTTCTCCCTTTAACACACCTGAAATACCAAAGTGAAACTTGAAATAAAAATATATATTAAGTAGGGGTATGGACACTTTTGCTAGAGGAGTCCATGGTCCGTTCAAAGTCTCATTAAACTTGAGTGCTTATTTTATGCTCAATTAAACTGCAGATGTTTATGATTATGTGACTGCTGGCTGATCTGTGATGCTGTCAATTACACTGTTATTTCAATTGCAGAAGGTCCAAACTGAGTCCTTCCATCTTCAGAAGTTCACACGTGCCAAAGGTGACGTGGGAGGACATAGTTCAAACACATTGCTCCAGACTTTGCATATTTGGAAGTGAGAAACGGCCATATTCTGGCTAAAGGCACTTTCTGGTCTGGCCCTAATCCACTTGGTGTCAGAGCACCAAAGTTGCCTGTCAACACAGACAACCAAAAAGCGCTGGTAAATTTTTAATGTCCCTTCTTTATCACATAGCCTATTATTAGTTTGGTACACATTGTGACTGGAAAATATTAGGCTAAAAAGATGAGCTTCTTCAGTAAGAAATGGAGTCAACAAAGTATTTGACAGGAAAGTTTGGTTGTCACATAAAAAAGTTTTTCATGACATTCCATGGATGAACACAACTAACACCTCCAACCCTAAATTGTCACTTAGCAGTTTAATACTACCCCCCACCCCTTTTTTTTTTTACATCGACCAGTGTAACTTATTCATTTTTGAATGAAATGGCATTGGCTCAACACCATTTTAACTAAACTATTGAACTTGAGTAAGAACATTTATATAGAGATGAATACATTTTAACCTTTGCTCTACATAGTATCAAGAGATATTCAAAAGGAAACTAAAAACAAATTTACCTCTAATGCCACATTGTGCCACTGGCAATCTTTATTTTAAACGCAATGCTATGCTTTATTTTGCTTTGCTTTGGTTCACTGATTTTGACTCACTGGCTTACGTCTGTGGATTTGTGTAAAACACAGAGGAAAGCCAGCTGAATGTGTAAGATGAGAAAAGACATGAATCTGAGCAAAATAACTTTGGATAATGTTAGACCTTAACTATAGCCATATCATCAGAGTGCATATAAGAGTAGACCTATTAAAAATCTGATACAAAGAAGGAATACTCTGATAATATCTGCATAAGCTGTCTGCTCTATGTAGGAAATTTAATTGAGTGTTGGAGAAGCCCTCCAAGAGGACAGAGAGAGACACACAGCCCTCCAAGGCATGACATTGTTTTTGACTTGGCAAAGTGCTGAGCTCAACAGCAGACCACTAACAAGGAGACAACTGCCCCTGAAGGAAGGATGCATAGACAGAATAGCAAGACTCTTTAAACTGAAAGTGGTAAGCGCTCAATGCCTAACACTATTGTAGTTAGTTCCTCAGTCATTACAAAGGTCTGGGATGGAGATTTTCTCTCTGATTCTTTTGCTTCATTTTATATTTGAGCTGCGGTTCAGCATCAACAATAAGATTCCTCTTGAATATCAATAATTTAGCTTTTGCTTGGAGTTCATTTTCAAAGGATTCAGTCAGATGAGGAAAGTCTATATCAACTTACTTTTATCCAACATCGAGAACAAACCAATCTAAGGCATTGATGTTATTTCTCTGCTTTGTTGTCTGAATCGGAGTGTTGATCCTCAAGACACAGTAGAGGTTTTGTTTTTATCTTTGGATTAAGGAAGCATAAGACTTTTTTCTTTCTATTTCTTTTTTATTTTTTGATTTTTTTTTTTAGATTGGAGAACGCTCTCAGTGGGGTCAAATAACAGATTAATAGGTCCAGTAATGAGATCCCTGGAGTGTCCAAGTCTCTCCGACTTCCCCAACCTCCATTAAGTCCTTTTATGATGGATGGCAGTAAACATCATTCACACATCTTGAAGAAAAATGACTTGGATGCCATTTGTGTGAAGGAGAAACATCAGCTGTAGTGATATATTTCTCTGGTATGATGTTCTCTTTTGTATCATTGTCATCCATGCTTAAACTGTCATTGCTGTCTCCTTTTGTTTGGGCTCTTCACTGCAGCAGCAAAGTTAACATGCCACTAATGGTTTCTTGAAGGCTCTTAAAGAAACTAGGATGTTAGATCTGGTGAATTTGTCTGCTTTGATCCAATCATACTCTTGATGCTCAGGCTACAGACATGAAAATATGAATGAAACACATGAGTTTCACCAATTCTTTCTTTACAAGCCCACTAACTGCTAAATCAACAGAAATCAATCAAAGCTGCTTCAAGGTAATAAAATCTATACATTATTGTTATAGATTTATTTTGAACTGCTCACTGCTTGAAACATTTAGGCATTGCCTTCATACAACAAACACAGTCTTTTAAATTTTTGAAATTTAATCTGATTTTGCTTTCAATTCCTGTAAGGCAAGTTTCCAAAATATTAGATACATAGTTGCTGAAATTACATTTTTCCTTCCAAAACATTGACTCATGTAGTACACCATCCCTTTCTAGGGAATATATGTTAGCTGTCTGTTTATGTTGGGCACATTTAGGTAGGTTAAGGAATGGCGTGAAAAACGTAAAAACAAACAACCAACCAAAAAACAACCGATGACTTCAACCAGTTTTCATTATACATTTTACGTATAGCAGTTTGTGAACAAAGACTCACCTTCATGTGGCAGAGTTGGTCTTGGTGTTCTGCAGAGTTCTGTACTTGGACTATTACTTTTGATCTATGTATGCTTCCATTAGGTGAGATGCCCCTTTGTTTAATGTTGGTCTTTCACGTTTGACAAAATTGGGTCTTCTTTCAAAGCATTTCTCTTCTCTGTTCAAAATGTGTAAATTATTGTCACCAAGAGTTTTACTTATCCTTGAGATGCAGGTAGAATCGTAAATGTTAGCTTCATGGGGTGCATCTCCTGTGTTGTGCCATCCATTTGTGGAGTTACTTAGTTTCCCCAGCGTAAAGGCATGTGTACTCCTACATGCACTGGACCATATGCAGTGTTTCTCAGTTTCTGTTTGGTTGTTCTGTCTTTAATGTAAATCACTTTTTGTCTGCTGGTTGTGTTAGGTTCGAAGTGGACTGAAATGCTATGTTTTGAGAAGCTCCCTCTGAGTTCCTGAGTTCTGATGGTGTTAAGTTCTGATGTTTATCTTCCAGACGGTGGTCTGAATAATGGCAGGTAGTGGTTTGTGCGTGTAGGTTTCCTGGAAACCCCACCCGTCCCACTTACATCCTGCAGTCTATGATGCAGCCTTGAATCTTCTTCCCAGGTAGTTTCACAACCACCTTGATTCATGTGGCCAAAACAAGTTAAGCAACCGATAGTGGACAAAAGAGGGGGCAATAAGGTGCATATGACTGCCACAGTTTAAGCAAAAAACATCCAACCTGTCAAGCTGAAGTGAATAGAAGGTGAAACATCTTCCAGAACAAAGGAAAGTAAGCCCAGTTGTCTTGATTCAAGCCTTTGACATGTCTGGTGTTTGAAAGTCTACACCAACAGCAGATGATACTCAGTTTTATCTATCCATGAAGTCAGATGAGCTTGTGTATGTTAGCTTGACTACAAACATGCCATCATGGTATAAAGACCTGGATGACTGCTAATTTCTTGGTATAAATCTCAGATAGGACTAAGTCAGTTAGTAACTCTGGATGATGTCACTTTGGTATGTGGTGCTACTGTGAAGAATCTTGATTTTAATTAGAGTTTTAATATTCTAAAGTTTTAGAATTCCTTTATTGGCTTCATTTTAAATCTAACATAGAATTTAAAATTCATCACTCACAAATAAAGCCCTTAAGGGTCATGTTCCATCTTACATTAAAGAGACTTACTTGGTGTTCCTTGAATCTCCAAAGTAGAATATAACGCAGTTCGTCTTCTGGATCCTAGTTTGTCTTAAAATTGTCTCTCATGAGACGGTTTGTAGTTATTGGGCTGGCTCAGGTGTAGCTGTATAGCTGGTTCAGCTGTGCTGCTATAGACCTGGACTGCTTGGATGCCTCCCATGGTGCTCTGGACTCATTCTGTTTTCTTTACTTTATCTAAAATTGTTCTCTTTTGTGTCGCATTGGCACATACAGTATCCCTGGACAAATTTCTGTAGTTGCTGTGCCTCTCTTTCCTGTCCTCTTACGATCATTGCCTGTTGCACACAATTGAATTACTCCCATTGCATGGCCCCAATTAATTTTCTATTGAAAGTGAGGAGATGTGTTCATCTCCTATACAAGAGATTTTGCAAAGGCAGCCCCCTGGGCAGCCCCCAGTGATTAGTCTGCAACCTAATGCCCCTCCCTCACTGCAACAAATTAGCAAGGGCATTGCAGTCACATGGTGCACACCTAAACAAGGGAATAAGAAAACAGATGACTAATAGGCTGTGACCCAGACTATAACCTTTTTTTTCATGAAGGTTTCCAGATTAAAAATTAAATTCAACCACAACAACAACAAAATACCAACAACTGTGGTTGAAGGAGTGTGGAGGAAAGTCAAGAAACATCTCAGGAAGTGGCTCAGCATCCCTCTTGGCTTTTGAGCTGTGGACCCTTATATCAGATCCAGACAACTAGAGCTTCCAATGTCATCTGTGCTGGAGGAGATTTTAGGGGACAAAGTGTAGGTTGGCAACTATGCTGTGAGATGTTTCTTCATCATATCAAAACAAACAAAAAAATCAAATTTCATCTACACAAAGAATTTTGAATTAGTCTGGCATCTATATGTAATTTCATTAGTTAGCTCAAGCGGTGTAGCCACAACTTGATTGGCTGACACATGGGTTGAAGGGGGAAAAGTTGAAAATCCCCCAACTTTTAACAAAGGCAATGCTATCATGGTGCATGGTGCATCATGCTACCTAATGCACGGAACCCACAGATTAGTTTGGCAATGGATGACAATGCATGCAATGCTGCTGCGAATCCAGCATTAAGGTCAATGATTGCACACTTCCATCTCCATCAAATCTATCAAGGTGGGGCTGGAGAGAAGGTCCTGTCATGCAAGGAAAGTGGTGATTACCTACCTGCAATGGTAACAAACAAAGTCCTTTATTGAATAAGGTGGAAACCCAGAATAAAAGTAAAACTAAAGTGAAAGAATCAAACTGCAAAGACAATGCCACATATAGAAATAAAAAAAAAAACACACCTCCTACTACCAGGGGAGGTACAGATGGCACCATGATAATGTGATTATGTTGATTGTGGACATATTGGAGCAAGCCAGAGAACTGCTACAAGGCAACATCTTCCAAAAAACACAAAGGTGTGAGATGAGACCTGAGAGGAAGGATGATCCCCCCCCCAACACACACACACACACACACACACACACACACACACACCATCATCCAGACATCATTAAGGCCTAACACATTAATTTGGTCAGAGCTGGAGAAGAAGGCCATCATTGAGGAACTAACTGTTAAGGCAGTGATGAGGGCCACGAGAACCAATAACAAGGCCTCGTGTGGGATTGCAATGGCTGGGTGGCAAATGTGGCTTTTTCTTGAAGATGTGGGATGCAGATGATTTTCCCAGTGTGGACAGCATTCACTCCACTCACTACAATATCAGGTAATGAGCAGAAGACAGTGGTTCCTAACATTTAATGTAAGAGGTATGTTGCACTGATTTTTTTTTTTTTACTCTGGCAACTAGCATGCTAACTGACTTCATCCCAGAAAGGCAGGTCCATAGTTGCCCATTTTCTGTAAATATAATCTATAGAATGATTAGAGCTGCCTATTGGGCAGGACTACTATGAGATGAAGAAAAATTGAATCAATCTATAGAAGTTAGAAATCAGAACCAGAGTTATTTGGCTTCAAGTTAAAAAGCAGCACAACAAAAGGTTGAGAGGGCTGCAGATCTACTGAAAGAACTGTACTTGCTGGAGTAACTGCACAAATTTCACAAAATCAATCCACTGAGTCTTGTGTCTTGTGAGGGAACTGTGGATCGTCACCAACACCTACCTCATTTTTTACTTGGTATTTTTACTTAGTTTCTTGGGGGCCAACTGGGATTGACAGATTCACTCCTGCTAGATTAATTGATCTCCATGGGCTACTGTTTAATTTCAGAAAGACATGCCTACCATAAGAGTATAAGTTGAATGGTTTTAAAATAGCAATAACCAGTCTTGAGTGGGAAAGTTACTGAAATGTTTTCTATCTGCATTATGAATTTGCAATTTTACATCTGTGCTGGTTGTTTTGGTTAAAATAAACTAAACTAATACAGCTTCAGTCAACTCTTTAAAATGTTCAGCTGTTTGAAAGAAAAAAAAAAGGGTCTTTGACTGGATATGAGCCTCTGTTGTTACTTTAACTTCAGTTTGTTGTTTGTAAATGATGAGTACAGGCGTAATCCCTGTCTGCTGTACAGGAATTACATTATTGTTACATTACTTTTAATTATGGTTTTACATCACAAAGCTGAGTCAAACAATGGTCTGAAAGCTTTTAACAGTGTGATTACTACTTAAGAAAATATTACCTTTTCACAGCATTTTTGCTTTTATTTTTGCTATATAATATTACAGATTTACAACACATTCTCATTTCTAATTCATTATATAGCAACACTTGGTCAAGAGCCCCATCAATCAATCAGTCAATCAATCAATCAAATCTTTATTTATATAGCACTTTTCATACCACAGTAGCGCAAAGTGCTTTTCATAATAAAATCAACAATAACATATAAAAACTTACAAAATCAGATCATTTTCACACACATCCTTATATTCTTATACACACATCGAAGATATAAACATAAACATCATAAACATAAAACATAAACATCTGGCTTGATGCTGAGGTTAGCTATACCTGCTATTTCAAGTGCAGGGTCACGGGGGTCCGCTGGAGCCTATCCCAGCTCACCTTTGTGAATTATTTTTTTGTCATATTTGATATTTTATGGGTAAAATATCAAGTGTTTTCAAGTCAGCATGCTGAAGTCAAATGTCACTGGAGTAAGATCCCAAGTCAAATCTGAAGTCATCAAATAAAGGACTCGAGTACAAGTCATGTCCACACCTTTGGTAGTTTCTATAAATGAAGTGGTTTAGCTAGATAAATCTGACAGGGGCTGTTGTTGTCACTTTGACTGTCCAGAATGCAAGGAAAGTCATTTTCAGGCTCACTTTAGTAAAGCCTTCACAGGTAGAGGAAATCGTTGTTTGTGTCATGCAACAAATAACCCCCCAGAAAATGTATTTGAGTGACCAGGCTTTTCAGAGCATGAAAATCTTGTCAGAATCGCATTTGAAGCCACCTCTGTATGTGGTTTTAATCAGAGTGGGGGGTGTCTCATGTAGTTTTTGACTGTTCAGACTGTCAACAAATCTCTCCAGATACAACCAGGATATTTTAAAAACTGCAGTAAGAGCATGGCCTAAATCTATCGTCATGACGCTTCATAATATGGATCCACCTGATATCCACAGACAGAACTCATGCAGCTTTGGTTTTCTGACCAGGTGCAAAGCCATCTAACGTCCCATGGTGCCTTGTTGGCCGTTTCACAAAATGATTTTTGGTGTGTCCAGTAACAACCACTTGGCCCTTCAATTTTCTGAGTGATGTGTCTTCTACCTGGTGCAGTGCTGCTGTTTGCTTTAGAAAAGAAAAACTAAATTTAGCTGTACTTTATCTAATCATTCCTCTACAGTTAAAGTAGGTACCAAGAGTTCTGCAAATGCTTACATTCACGGATAAAGCATTTCCAGCATGAAAGAAGAAGTGATGTATTTTGTTCCTTCTGCATCATGGAATCTCCATTTAAACGCCAGACCAGAAAATGAATGTCTATGAATGGTAAGATTTAATCTTTGTACTCAACATTTCATTCCAACATTGTTTGTCTTTTGAGATGATTTAAGCAACTGTTTTCTAAAACATATAACATGTAATCTCTAAATTAGCTTTCCTTAAAATGTAACATTCTCCTTGAGGTTTTCATGAAATGTATCGTCTGCGCAGACAGTTTTTTAAGACAAAAAAAAAAACAAAAAAAAAACAACCCATACATGTTTGGAGTCTAGCATGCTTTTAACTTCAAAATTGCTCCCCTGCATTGTTCCATCTGTTCTGATGTGGGCCAGCCTCGCCAAGACCCAGCAGTGTGGTCAAACAGGCCAAAGCGCTTTAAAGATGATTAAAATTTAAACCCTTTTTCCTGTTTCCTGCCATTGTACAGCAGGCAGCAACACATCTCTCAACAAATACTTGTGTAGTTGACAAAATGTAATAAAACACCGAGTATGTTGAGGAACAAGAGTAAAGCAGAATGTCAGAACATTTTGTGTTTGTTCTCAGGGGATCTGATCCAAAACTTAGAGGGATCATTTTGTTCTCAGTTAGGTGCTACTAAAGTATTTGATTTTGCTTAGCTTATTTCTGATTCAATTTGGACAATTAAAAACTTGTCTTATTAATAAAGGAAACTTCAGTTATGATAATTCTTCAATCTGTATCTGAAAGTATCTTAATGGATAAATAATTGTGAGCAGATATTATAGATATACAGATAACATTGCTACAGTTATTTCCATTCACTTTTGTGCCACGCAAGTATGAAAAATTAAAGTTGAGGACAAACTGAACAAAACTTTGGTGAATGGAGATGTTTTACTTAATGAGATTAAAGAGGTTGTTTTTGGAAACTGTTCTGCATCATGACTGTACATGAACTATGCTCTGAAACACTACAAAGCAGATGTTGGATTCAGAGTCTGCAGCCAGAAGGAGGTTTTAGAAAACCTTTCCTGCAATCAGTTCACCTCTGTGTGACAGTGTTTTTTTTTAAAATAAGGTATATTTTTCCCACATTATTCCACATCCACATTATTAACTATACTCAATCTGTAAATTTGATTTATGTGCACATTCTAATTTGCAATTTTTGTGTCATGTTCAGCCGTGATACGTGAATATTATGATTAATATCAAATGTTGAACAGTACTAATTGCTCCCATAAAAAAGTCAACTTAAGGCATCTTAAACAATCTTTTCTCCGATGCAAAGATCTGTTAAACTTTAGTCTGGAAACTCGACAGAGTGTGTTTCTGCAGGAGCGTACTTCCTGTTCAAAGCTAATGTTTCTCCACCCACTGTCGACAGGTGTTTGCTTTGAGGGAACTCAGCTTTATTTATGTTAAATTAGACTGAGATTAGAGCTGGAGCTTTCCACAATACTAGTGCTGAAACAAATCTTTTTAATACAGTAACCTACATGGGGCCTGAACTGATACTCAAAATAATAGTTGATGGTATCAAAAACAAAACATGCTTTGTGGTTCAGCGCTGTCACTTTACAGCAAGAAGATTCCTGGTTTCTCAGCATGAATAGAGTGTACCCCAGCTCTTGTTTGATGGCAGCTGAAATAGGCTTACAAAATAAAAATACAAAAAAAAAACCAACAACTTTGAGCCTTTCGCTAATTTCCATGCTTATGCAGCTAAGCACCACCTGCACCCTGTGATGCTTACAGGTGGTGGCACATGCTCCGATGCCTCATCTGTTGTTGGCAACATCCAATTTAGGGTATCAGTGGGCCAAACATTTCAATCAGCAGCTCTGGCTCTGGAGCGGCTCTGGAATTAGTTCCTAAAATATATGTTCTCATTCAGTGGGGTTTGGAAACCAGTGCCAGCTTATATAATTAAACCAAATATCAAGCTGAATTAAATAATCTCTTTTTCACACAAGTGGTAACAAGAGGTGTAGAATCACACTGGGTACAATTTTGGTGGTTGTTGAATTCAAAGAGATTTATTTACTTTGTTTTTAATTTGAAATTACCTAAAGTAGTTCCACAAGTACTGAAAGTCACATATTCCATTAAGTTACATATTATCTAAAAGCCTTTGAATACTGTAGTACTGTAGTACCAAGACAAAAAGCCTAATTTAATCCTTTGCTTATTTTGAATATGCTGTACAAGACGCACAAGTTAGAGGCATTCGGTCTTATGAAAAGATATATTAACACATATCTGCAATTCCCTATTTCATTCTTTATTAACAGTAAACCTTGGCACTTATGAAACTGAGCCTGTCATACACACAAGTAAAGTAACTGACTTTGAAGAACTGACACTTTGAGAGGTACAATTCCTTTGTGTTTAACACTGATATTCTTTGGAGCTGAGACCTCATTTCACCTCTGCCAAAAATTATTCTTCTGAATCAATTGCATGTGGTGAGTTCTTGCTTGTCAGAAAATGTGGTTAGAAAGAGGAGGAGAACTTACATTCCTTCTCAGTGTGAATGTCAGAAACATTGTTGTTGCTCACACAATAAATGAGTCTTTCAGTGTTCAGCAGTCAGATTCTTAGTGTCAGGGTTTGACAAAAGCTTCTTTAATATTTCCGCGCTTATAGGAGAAAGTGTGATCCTAACCTTCAGTTGCTTTAGTTGCAACTTCATTAAATAGATAAATAGACACAATAGATATATTTTATGGAGTCAGGGAAGCCTGTACATGCAGGTACAGTCTGTGTTTGCAGTCAATATGGCCAGCAAACAGTCGGCCCTGGTGGAAATACAGTGCTTTCCGAGTGAATACGTTGGCGCATAAATCACCCTTCTGTTGCTCTTTAATAACAATTTGTGACAGCTTTTTGATATTTCTGCAGTGATCCCAGCCCTCAGTTCTTTGGTGACCTCATCAGTCCAGCTATATTTCACATGATGCCAGCAGACTTACAGCTCATGCTACTGATGTATTGAAATTGCTTGGTCGCATACATATAATGAGATAATTAACGAGGTGGTTTGTGCTGCATGTATTTTTGGTGATAATACAGTTAATGAGAGACTTTTTTTTTCTTTGCTGTTCTGCTTTCTATTCAAAACACGAAGTGCTCATTTCGGCTCTTGAAGTCAGATACAAAATCCTCCAAGCTGTTGGTTCTCCAAAGCATCTCATCTTTTTTCATGATGCATTATCTTTGACAAGGAGTGGATGGCTCTCTCAGCAGGCCTTCTGCCTGCTTCCCAAAAGCTGTTCCTCTTCTCAGCCGTGTTAACGCCAAACAACTCTCATCCAGTCATATCCTGTCACCAACCATGCTTACTAATTGAGATTACCCTGGCAACAGAAGCGTGCATGTTTACAGCAGATGCAAAGGAAGTACTCTGGACCGCTGGAACCTTTTTTAATCACTTCTTTGAAATCGACGTCATATGCTGTCACCCCAGTGTGCTGTTACTGCCTCACAGAATCAACACCGAGCCGGTTGTAACAACAAGCAGTGTGAAGCTGTCAAAAGTGAAATCAGTGGCTGTGTTTCACTTTTTTCCAGTTCATTCACAGCAAAAAAAAGCAGTGCGTGAGTCACACAGGTCTTGACACATAGCACGTGCATGTTTATGCCTGACTTTTATCACTTCATTTCTATTTTCAGTTACCTCATCATCTGAAGCCCTCACCATCTCTGCTCAGTGCAGTAAACGGCATAGTTAGTATTGCCGAGTAGACGTAATATTATTATATAAAATTGAATAAAATGCCAGCAATCTATTTTATGAAACCAAAATGTATTTGAACAGTTATGGAAAGCATTGATTATTTATAATATTCATTACGGTTCTGGGTGTTTCTATTATCCCCACAGGGGCCAATTTGCTTTCCAGGCAGCAGTAATGTATAAATATAAAACAATGAATCAACACACGCCAAGCATGGTTTAAACTTGTATATTGTATGTGGGTACTTGCGAGGCTGATTATGGTAGAAATAAATGACCCATCAAGCTGGTTCGATGTTCACCGTGGCAGGAAATATCGGACGGTGGCATAAACTCATAGCTGCAGGGATGTGGCTCAGTTCATCCAAGATCGATCAAGCTCTCCTCAAAGACCTGACCTTATACAGGTCTTTGAGATCAATTAAAGACATTGAGACATTACTGCTGAATGTTTTTACAATGTTCTGGAAGAGATTCTTTACTTAACGTAAAGTGACCTGTGTTTTAGCATTACCAAGAAGAAGTCAAGTAACAATGATGTTATTTGTTATTAATTAGCGTAGCTTATTCTTGTGTATAATGTTCTATCAGAGATTAAGTTTTATTTAATAGCCTACTGTCGTGTATGCTGAATTGCACACTTCCTATTAAATGTCGATAATTTGTAAGTATCACAGAAATGACAAACCCTACATTCCTTGAGCAAGCGTGTGCTGCACTGGATTATTGCTTGCTGCAGACAGGAGGGAGCATATTCCCCCAGCATCTCTGTCACACACTCCTCCGTTAATGGGGGTTGCTGAGGTGATTGGGGTGTGATGTCAACGCTGAAGCTTCTTCATCAGCTTTCAGGACGGCACCAAGCCTCATAAACCTACCCTGACATGGTGTTTTTGTACACACTGAAAAATGATGCATGTCTCTGAAAATGTCTGTTTTTCTTCTCTGGCCCATTTTGACTGACCTTGCTGCCTAATGAATGGAAATACATGCAAATACACACATTATATACAGCAGCAGGAGAAACAACACTGAGCTAAAGTGAATTAATTAGGTTTAGTTTCCCTGCCGCAGAAGATGATTTTCATCCAAAGTGCAAAAGCAAACATTAGTAATGTTATGAAACTTACCTAATATGTTAACTTGGAATCTGAAGTCTTAAAACTCAAGGATTAAGTCTGATTCATGGATTAATCTTTTGTTAAAAAAATTTACAAGAAGAAAAATAATAATGAAAGGCAGCCAATGATGAATATTGGCATGAAATCTTCTTTACACAAGCACTTCCAAAGGCTCCAGATCAGTCTCCAGCACAGAGCCAGCCTTCTTTATCACTTTGTTAAGTTTCTTTGAGTCACTGACTCTGATGCCGCTGCCCCAGTTTATGACTGCAGATGAAACTGCACTCTCCACCGCAGACTTTGTCCCTTCTTGTCAGCCTTTGGGTTGCATCTCCAATCCAGGTTGAGGTTAACACTCAGGTTTTAAAAGAAGCACTCTTCTTGCTGGTTCACAATTATGTTCTGCTTATTTCTACCTTAAGATCCACAATAATCTCCTTTTTCTTATTCATGTTCAAGATGAGATGACTGTTCAAAAATCAGGGTGTCGACCACTGGAGGAGGCGAGTCAAATCAATATGAGATGAACCAAATGATTGCCCAAACCATTTCCCTGCTTCCATATCTTGTATTGCTACTTCAAATGCATTTTATTCAGTTATTACATACAACTTGGTTGGGTTTACAATGACATTCTCTTTTCCAAGATGCAGACATGACTCCCAAATGGCAAAATAAAATGATGTTGATTAAAGGATATCCACATCCCTAATCATAAATAGATGACTGAGAACAGTTTTAAAATAGTACATAGCATTGTTTGTTTGTTTGTTTGTTTTTTTGCAAAATTATACTCCTTACAGTGGTACAGTGATATGAGCATTTCTCATCACCTAGTAAATCAACCATAAAATCACATTTGTTCTACAGCCAATAAAAAGCTTCCCAAGGCCTCTTTTCTACCCATGCCATCTTTTTCTTATATAAAATTGATTTAGCGCATTAAAAAAAAGAAGGAAAAAAAGCTGGTACTGGCTGACAGAAACTATTTAAAAAATTGTGACTGAAAGCAGATTTATTGAGAATTCAGCCGTATGAATATACAGTTATCCACCAGATAATTAAGCCAATCATTTCTGAGTTCTTTCTTTTTGCTAAAGGGATTTAGGGGTATAAAACTCAGTATAATCACATCAGCAACTGGATCAGTTATAGCCATTTCTCCTAGAACCTGCAAGTCTCCCACCTACTGTGAGTGAAAGTCAATAAGCCCATCTACTTTACCTCCAGGGGTTGAAAGGAATCCTACAGTGTGGAGAGTCGATTCAGTGACTGGAGGTTGCACAGTTCAGACAGCATCTTGCTTGTTTAGTTTTATTTCTTCAGTTTGTAGATGATGATGATCAAAGGTCCGTAAAAGATGAATTACACAACAGTTGCACTCAGAGGTAATTGAAAACTACCCGCATGTGAGGGGAACTCTCAGCTATCATTTCCACACAGGTGAGCACAATGCTGTGCCAGAAGCAAATTATTTATAGCATCATGCTCAAACATAAATGACCCAAAAAATTAAATTGTGTTACTAATAAGAAAATCATCTCACCACCAGCATTCGATATTGAAGATCTGCTGGACCCTGTAAAAAAAATAATAATAAAAGACCTGAAAATAGGGAGATCAGTCAATATCCTCATCAGAATAGTAAAACATATGTCTCCTGCAGCTGCCTTTCATCCAAAGAGAGCTGGGATAAACTCCAGCAGAAAAAATAAGTATAGAAAGTGAATGCATGGATAGTCAGACTGTCAGATTAGCATGTTCATCAACACTTTACATCTCTTTACACCTTTAAATTCTGTTCAAGACCCTGGGGACTGGTTTAATCCCAATACCTTTTTTCTTAACTGTCCCACAGTGATAATTAAAGTTTTTCTCTGAATCTACCTTGGGAAAGGACACTGAGCCCATTTTCTGGTATTTGTGAAATAATTTCATCATACTCTCTTAATATCTGTGTACATGTATATGAAGAATGAAGGAATAAAAGAAGACACTTAAATAATTTCCATTACTGCAACCATTCATTTCCCTTCATGAATAAAATATTATTGAATTGAATAAAAAGTAACATAAAGTGAAGGCTGAACTGGACAGACCATGTTCACATGTGGCAGTGATATAGTTAGATGGATAGGTTTTATTTATTGCTTTAAAGCAGCTGAATTTGTGAGAAAATAAAACAAAACAAGGCTGCCTCTTTCATCTCCCATACAGTGACTTCGTTACTGTGGACAGTTCGCACCAATTGCCTGTTTTCCCACAAAAAATAGCAGGAGGTATCTTAAATATACTCCCAGCGGTGCTGGAAATGAAAATATATATTGATGTAGAGTATTTTAATGGCATGAATGTTATTGTGGTGTCCAGCTTGCATACTGGCTTCCTTAAAGAAAATAAATCTTACTTAGTTCTATTCGTGATACTAGAAAAAGATGAATCTAAGCTTGTCCCAGCCAAAAAAAGGAAGCATTTAAATAATGTAGTCAAGACAATGTTGTAAATCACCCTCCATGTCCAGCCAGAGATCGACATCTGCTCTCCTGCTATCAGGGAGTTGCGGTGGACGTGAACGGAGCCACTCGCTCATTTATCACATCTGCACTTATTGCCGTAACTCATTAGACATAACTGAAAGTAACTACACTGATTATGAGAAGCGCTTGAGTTGCATCCCAGGGGTCTTTGTAATTTACAAGCAGGCAATGGCATGGAGATGATGCTTTGCACAATCCAACAGGGATCTGTGCTGTCAACAGACAAGGGGAAAAAAACGAACTGCTTTTATTTTCTCTTTTTTTCAGTGCTCAGTAACCCTTCTGCACAAACTTCTTGTTTAATATTCTTCCACTGGTTTGAAAACTCACCAATAAGCAGAGAAACATGTGAGCAGGTTTTCTGATAACCGAAAGCAGTAGTTGATCAGGTCACGTACAGCAGGATATCATTAGTGTTGTACACAAACTGATGCCAGGAAAAGTAAAGATGATATGTGGTCTTGTTCAATTTTGTGTTCAATTTTTGTCCATGTCATCAGTTTTCTCCCATGTGAAGGCTACTGTAGTTCATATAGCGAGAAATATTTGACATTAACTTGCCACATACACTAATATGGTGGATTTTGTTCTGCAGGACAGGCGTGAAGAGATGGAAGAACTGAGGCATGGCAGATGACAGATGTTAGTGGGTGGTATATGCAGGTCTCCTGGCGTTACACAATCAGGCTCCAAAGTGTGAAGAGAATTTCTGTCTTGAGCGAGGATCACATGCGTATGAATGAAAAGAAACCCATAAAAAAATGTGCTTAATGACCAATGCCCTACAATGTGAACCACAGGATCTTCTGTGTGTGTGTGTGTGTGTACAGGCAGGAATGATGCATAATTTGAGACAATGAGAGCCCTAATCTGATGATATGATTTAAATGCCAAGTCTCTTAGACTTGACATTTTATGCTTTGCATTGGCTCTTTACTCAAATGAACACCCGCTGTTTTATGCTTTGATTTTGAGGCTTCACAGGGCCCATCATATTACTTTGTGGTAGGCCTCTATAGTTTTCTGAGACTAATTTGAAAAGCTACTGAAACTGCAGAAGTCGGACTATGAATACTTGCATGTTAAACCCTGCGGGTGGCAAAATACGGATAGATGAATATTTATGATAAAAGGCTCAATGTCTTCATCTCTGCGTAAACAGTAATTACATTTTGATCACCACCAATTTTCTGGATAGTTTTTTTTTTTCTTAATATATTTTGCCCAGGAGCTTGATTTTTTATTAGTATCTGACTATCAGTGTGGTGCTGCAAGGAATTGATCAATTATCAGATTCATTTCTTATCACATACCAAGGTCCAGAGTTACTTTTGTGTGGTTACTTCCTTAGTAAATTTTCACTCATAAATAGTATTTTGCACAGAGATTACATTTTATTCTTGCCTTTGCAGGGGAGGCCAGTTGTGTATATGCAGCACAAGCAGGCACCTTCCTGCTCAATGAGCCATCCAAGCCGGAGACAATACACCCACTCTAACACAAAGAACAAAATGTTTCCATGTTATAAACCACAACAAAAAACACTGCCTCCCCAGCAAGAAACATGGGGCTGGTTTCTAAAACAAGAATAGAATTTCACAGCTCTTCTAAATTGGGATCACCTCCGTTGCTATAGCAATGGTGGCAGAAGACCACACTGTGTCTAAAGGATTGTCTCCCACCGACAAAATAAATTTTTGTAATATACCTCAAGCTATTCTGTGCACACGTTTTGCAGCTACCTAAAAAGAGCCCATACAAATTTAGTATTGCCATAGTTTTAAAATTAGATTAATCATGTCCTTATGTGACTCTCTAACACTGAAATACAGTTGTCACACTTGTCAGATCTCATACTGGTACTACACTGTCTTCTCTCTGCTCTGATATTCTTTTTCCTTTCTTGTCTTTATTCTTTCATATCTGAAATAAAGAAGAGCATTCCCTCCCTTTTAAAGCTTCCTTTCCCCTTCTGTAGTTTTTACATTTTCTTCCCAACAGAGAGCCTGTAGCTGTAGCATCAGGGACACGAGTGTAGTTCATGGTGCTAATGACATTGTCAGGATGATTCATCTATAAGTGGTGAAGCAAGAAGCGGAGGTGACACACATGCAAGGTTTAATATTGAACAGTGGCCCCGTGGTGTTAAAATAAGCAGAAGTGAAAACTATGGTGTGCAAATGTTTGGTCACTCTTCATCAGAACATCTGTAATATCCACACAAGCTCAGTGCACTTGAGTAATTATTGTGGCCTATGGACTGATGACTGACCCAGAACGTTTTGGCTGACTGAGCAAAAGGATGTTGCGTAAACTGTGTTAAAACTCACAGTGTGCTACCCCAATGTGCCACCAATCTTAGAAAAACTACAGAAAGATCTCAAAAGAGAAGTGAACGTAAAGCAGAGCACATATCTCACTGTGCTAGAATCCTTTTGCAGGAAGAAGAATTGAAGGATTTCAGCTGCTACACAATAAGTCTTCTCAAGCTGTGATACCTGCCAAAATGGTCTTGTGGTTTGGGGGTGTTTTTATCATTCAAAATGTTATTTAGAAGCCATTTTTGTATCTCAAAGGTTTTGAGTAAATTGCATAACCTACACCTGTATTTAGTGAGCAGTCACTGGTCGCGTATCTGTCCACTGGTCCAGCGGTGAGTCAAGCTTTCCAGCTCTTTCATCCTTGTGGTTTCAATTGTGTAGTAACCATTTTGCCTGCTTCTGGTGTGTGCTTTGGCCCTTAATCTTGCCGTTCATTGTCTTCCTGGAGCTCTTTCTTTCAATGCTTTTTTTGTTTTATGAACATTTCATATTTTAAATTATGGCTATGGAAACACCCTTAGTTATTCAAAAGAACAAGTCTTAAATGATGGTTTATATACCTGCTGTTTTAATTTACTGTTCATCAACAAGATAGAAATATTCGGTAACTGTGTGACTGTAGTCCCTGCAAGTACATGTTTGTCTTTACCGTCAAGTTTTGGAAAGAAAAAAACAGTATTTCAGCTGATGCATGGACTTAATTCTGGTATTAAGAGCAACCAACTGTGAAGCCAGATGTTTTATCTGAAAACTGCTTATCCAAAACCATAAGCTACATCTAGCGACATGCAAAATTTAGTAATATGAGTAATTTTTTAACTGTTAAGCCATCAATTTATTATTAGTGCAAAAGCTTTAACAATGCAGTAAGGATTTGATTTGACAGACTTGATTTTTCTGCCAGTCCTTTAACTGTGTTCTGATTTTTTTTTTTAAACAGATGAGATATACTGACCTTAATGATGACAGAATAAGCACAACGAGTGGCTTCCCATCAGTCAGTCACCTCATGTTACAGACATCAGCCCTTGCTGAAACAGAGTAACCGAAGAGGATTTAACACTTGATCTCACAGAGACAGCTGCATCCAGAGAGATCACTTTCCTAGCTGTGCACTTTCATGGACCACCAGCTATAGGCTTAACATCCAGCTTTCTCCAGCCCTGCAAAGCAATTTGGTTTAGTGGGGAGTCTTTTAAAAGCTGCAGCTGAGGAATAATCCAGCACTGCTGAACCTTTACAGTGTCAGTTTAGGGCAGACAAAAAAATATTGTCTTTTGCCAAAATTTAGTGGCATGGCCTTGCAAAAGCTGAAATAGTGAATAATTCTATGTGTAGAAGAAAAATAATCTTGACATATAATTATCTATTAAGCAAAATGGCCTGTGTTGCGAAATCTATTTTATTGTTCTAGACCGTTCCAGCAAACATGATCAGGCCACCAGGCTGCTGTAGTGTTTTAAGAGCAGAGAGCAGGCTATCACAAAGGACAATCTTCCACTCTCCACACAAACATGGTGTGTCATAGCTGACCTTTCTTTTTTTCTGGTACTGTCTGAACAGATTAGCTTTCCTCGGTGGAAGATGCACCAGCACTTGCTGCCACTGTCCAAACTCACCCTGACGATAACTTGAGCTAACTCCTCCTCTCTGAGACAAAAGATGAGATGCAGCATGAAGGGGTAGTGGGATCATAGCTCTTATCATTCTCAGAACCATATTCTGACTGTCCTTGAACTGCTTTGCTTTTTGAGAACGGCAGATAACTCCTATCTACAGATGTGTTAATTGGGCTTTTTCAGACAGAAGCTGGCACATTAAAGTAGTCTGGGGGCTCTGTGGCGGACTGGACGAAAGCTGAAGCCTTGGGAAGTCACGTGTGATTCAAGCTGACCTTCATTTAATGGTAAGGGTACCACACAAAGCTGGGCTGAATAAGCTTTAAAAAAAAGAAAGAAAGTAAGAAAGAAAGATGCCTCAGGAACCATGGTGGTGAATAAATTTATTTCAACATATATTAACACTATATTTATTCCTCTTTCATTTTGTTAAAGTGACAGTACATATAGTATTTACAAATAGATTCAACAACAATCTCTTGAAGAATGTAAAAAGAAATTGATGTTCAAATAAAACTTTACACATTTTTTGTTTGTTTTTTCTGTCATAACAACCCATGACAACAGTTCACATTTCAACCATTGACAGTAGTCTAGTGATAGAAATGGCTCTGATGTAGAACATAACAACAGCTGCTCAAATCAGAAAACTACCTTTTGTATAATTAAGTTATGCAATGTTGCATCTGCTGCAAAGCCTGATTTTAAGTAAATTTGTTATAACTTGCAATGTACCCTAGTTCATATAGTTTGTTATTTTGCATAAGTCAGTTATATTATAATACAATGCTCTGAGATAAATCATCTTAAGCCTTATTTATTTTAATTTTGAGCTAATAAGAATCTGTTTTATGTCCCTTTTTCAGACTAGTGAAAAGTAATACACAATGCTCATTTTTCATCGATAAACTTCAAATTCAGAAAACCTTTATTTCGCAAAATAATTGTCTCAATGTTACTTTAAATTTGGTAGACGCTTTTATCCAAAGCGACTTACAACAGAGGAAATACAATCAAGACACAGTAACGTTGTAAATTACAAAGTGAGTGCACTTAAATCAATGTTAATTTTCAACTGGAGCCGTTTAAGGGTGATTTATTTTAGTTAAAACCAGGAGCAAATAGTTTCTGACATCACCTATAGGTTTCTGAAGAGTAGCCTATAATGGACACCTTGTTAGTAGGAACAAACTCTGCATGAGCCTGGTTAATCCAAAGATGGGAAAATAGGCAGAAAGAACAAGCCAGGCTGTGAAATGGAACATGTTCAAAAACTATTTTAGCTTTTCTCAGCTCATGTAAACTATGATGCTAGCTAATTTTAACTTGCATTCATTCTGGCTGAATCCCTCCTCGTTTCAGATGTTGTTTCATGAGTGACATCTGAAACAAGAGCTGCTAGAGTTAAAATGAGGTCTGAACTCTGGCCAAGCTCTGCCAGAGCCTCCACAGACATCCATTGCTAGCCTAGCCTAGCCTGGGCCTAGCGAGGTGGCTCAGGCAGAAAAGACAACAGTGACCTGTGACCCTGACCGGGACCCGACTTGGTTGGTCTGGTGGGGTGTGGGGGTGAAAGTGGCTCGCCCAGAGCAGGCACTCAAAGCACTGACTGGCTCGGCCAACGGCTGCCAGCTCAGCCCTCACCCACAGGCCAGCTGGTCATCTTGCTGCTGATAGTAGAATGATTCAATTGTCACCTCCTGGCTGAGGTGCCCCCCCACCCTCCCAAAAGTCTGTCACAATAAACCAGCTAACAGCATAACAAGCCAAACTGTCTAATCTGCCTCATTAAATCCCTATTAACTAATTTTTGCTTGTTGTTAGCAACATGTTTTATTACTGTAAATACTGTAATCAACTCGTTAAGTTTGATTATGTTCCTAGTAACATAATTAAAAGTTGTTTTTTTCTCAATTCACCTGCAGTGTTTTATAAGCTGCATTGCTTTACATTACCTTACACTTACCAAGTGAAGCCCATTTTAGTGTGTTCTATTAAATGCAAGTCCCACAATATCCCATTAAATAGCCAGTTGTAGGGCAGTGTTCATTTATATTCCATGGCAGTCTACTGAGGGACTACCTTCTGACAAATACTACAAGGCCACTAGTCTCTCAGCATATAATGTACCCCTTTGACACAGCTTCAACCTTGATCAGTAAGGATGAAAAGAGACAAAGGAAACTCACATTGCTGGCTCCGATAATGTCAGTGGGACTTGATAAAAACTTTAAAGTTGCTCAAAAGGTGCAGGTGAATTTCTTTCATCAGAAAGGTGGTGTAAGCCAGGCAACTGTCAAGAGGAGCTGTGGATAACGAACGGATGGTTTGCCACCAGCTGTTTCATTTGGGTTCAATTAAACTTGATGCTCAAGGGGAGAGACAGAAACTGAACTTGATGAGGGCCCAGTACTGGTGACGGAAGTGATGGGCTATCAAGGGACGGCAGAGAGAAAGAAACGGCAATTGAGACACACACCGGCTTGACCAATATGACACTAATTCAAAACATCAAAAGTGTCAGTGCTTTAAAAATGCTTTCCTGATTAGTTGCATCTTTTCAAAAATTTGAAGCCTATAATATGCAAAATATGTGGCCCTGCCATGATCAGTCAAAATCTTGGAAATCACCAGTGGCTGACACTGAGGTCATCTTCCTTCACAATAAACACTTGTGTTGTTTTTGAATTGTCCACCCATTCACCTTAAAATCTACTCTGGGATGGATGAGCCATTTTATTGTGCATTCAAATTTTCCGACATAGGTAATATATAGTGTACTATAAAGCTGTAACAAAGTAGATATTTATAAGTAGTGTATGAAGTTTATATCAGCGCTGCTGAATGACGTCAGTTCTCATCAAGAAACATCAAATATGTTCATCATTCTACAGTTGGCATGTACCTATCCTCCCTGTGTTTCTTCATGTGACATGCACTGAGAAGGTCTAATGCATAATTATGAGGCATTTCAGCATTCAAATAGTGTCCTCACATGCGCCAGCAACTGTCCACCCTTTTCCTTTTGAGTCCTCTATATGGCAAACACCATAAAGGGGTTATGTGATACAAAACAAGCCCTGAGCCCTGTCATTGATGTAATACATTTGGATTAATTGCCAAAGAGAAGTGGTGACATCGAATAGAGGGGAGTGGTTGGGGAGATTTCCATGGGTAACCCTGAGCATCCTCTTCACAACACAGTGATGTCTTGAGTCAGAGGCTTCTTCACATCCACTGCAACGCAGACTGCTACAGCTATAACCGTCTGTAATGAATTATTGAAGAGACTTAAATAACAACAACTACTGCAGCAATTATTTTCCTGATGTGGATGGATAAAATATTTTGGAATCTGAATTTAAAGTTAATAGAAGCGCTGCGGTGTGACTGTTTTAGTGTTAATGGGCAAATTTAACACAATGTACCTGGAAAATGTTTAAAGGTGCTTTATAAGTGCAAGACCACATATTAGTCTGGCTGAACTAAATGGATTGTAATACAATATTCTAAAATTGTACATGAAAGGTATCGTTCTGCCAAGCAACCCTCATTAGCTTTGACTGTTTGAGTTAACCTCTACCTTTATAACTGGAAAACAGAGGGCATGAAGGGGCACGGTGAGTTCACACAGTGGATGGATGTTGCGCATGATATGGTAATGGTCAAAGATAATTGCAGGAACCTGCTCACTAATTTGTGTTTCATACAAAAACATTTGGTCCAGATCAGAAACCAAACCAATGACAGCAAAAGAAGAAGAGAAAAAAATAAAAGCAGCTGCTACTATGTTATACAATGTCACTGGCACTAGGTCATAAATCTATACACATTACTTGTTGTAATAGACTGTACAATCTGTTATATTTTGTTGCTACATACAGTGCATTGCCCCAATAATATCTGTAAAAACCTAATTTCCCTTTTCCCTGTTGTAGAAAAAAAATCAGTACAGCTACATAGTTGAACTACCTGATTACGTGGTGCACTCCGAGAAATATGTACAATATAGTCATAGTTTTCCTCTAAGAGTCATCTTACTTTACAAAAATCTTGTGCTTTAGCATTTGAAACACATATACACATCCAAAACACGCAAACGCACACATACAAACCCACACACAGCAGGTACAAAAGAAACAATAAAAAGAAACGTTTCTTTTCACCTCTTCTTTGTTCAACTTCAGGCAAAAAAAATGCACATCTCTGTTCTTCTGTGTTTCATTGGGGATGAATCTGAGTTGTTCAAATGCTGCAGGTGTGTCCTCCAGACACAACATGGGTTTCCATTAATGATTCAACAGGAAGTGATCCACTGAAGAGTCCTGAGTTGATGCCTGTGACTGAAAAACTCAGACTAGACACTACATACTAAAGAAAAAAAACTGCTACATTAATGTATTTTTTTTCTCTTTTCAATATTTTTTTTCTCTTGAATGAGTTTATAACTGGTTTATGCATTGGAAGTTGGCAGGAAGTCTGAGAAATTGCAGTCAAATACAATTTTCCTCTATTTGCAATCCTCTTTCATCATTTGATCAGATTCAGTTTTGGCTTTCGTGAGCTTAAACTGTGAGATAAACAAATCCCAGCGTAAAGAGAGAGAGACTGAGTGAATCTAAGTATAGGATCATTAGCACCACCACAGTGTATGGGTAGAAAACACCAATGTCAGGTTTGTGGAATGAGCAGCTTTTAGAGGAGCATCAGTGGACTCTGAAACGCTGCCCGCATGGCTTCTCCACCAAGGGAGGCGTCTTTGGTCACAAATCACAACCTAAATGGCATTGAATATCAGGGATACGCTGTCCGAGTGTATGCCACTGATTGATGATATCCATTTCCACAGCTTGGGATGGGATCGTCAGCTTCCTTTCATTGTTTGAGTACCTCTCGTTTTTCACTGGGTTCTCTGTGGTAGTCATTAACTCCTCTTTGCAGCTTGTCACGTGTGAAGAGCCATCTGGTTACACGCTAACATAAGTGTGGTCACACACAGATTTCTATGGCTGTTGCCATAACCATCTGACTTTTGTTCTTGTCTCGGCCTGGAGACTGGTGCTGTCCAGAATCCTCTCTGGGAGACAACGGGTCGGAGAGGACGCTACGCTTAAGAGGCGCTGGGCGCAGGCAGGATGTTCCTGGGGGCGTGGAAGGCTCAGAGTGTCTGTGAGAAGAACGAGAAGAAGTAGATGTTGAGGTGCAACTGCCGGTGCACACTCCTGAGCTTGACCTCTCACCTCTCTTTGCACGGTAAGATGCCCTGCGCCTGAGTTCATTGACCAGCTCATACTTGATGAAGCAGAAGACATCTTTGACCCCGCAGCGCTTTTCCGGCTCGGCAGCAAGCAGCCTCTGAAACATCCGCAAAGCATCATCAGTGAAGCGGCGCCACTGAGATGGGTATGTTCCCACCGGACACCCCGCTTTCTGCCAGCGCCGGAACTCCTCATAGAAGGCATCGGCTGGCAACGCTGCCTCCCAGGGGAAGTTGCCTGTCAGCATGCAGAAGACCAGCACGCCAAATGCCCACACGTCCAGACTGGTGGTCACAAGAAAGCCTTCTGCACGGTTGGCTCGACACACCTCAGGGGCTGTGTAAGGGATGGTGCCACTCACCCGCTTCACACGGCAACCCACACGTCGGGTCATGCCAAAGTCGGCCAGCTTGATTCGACGGCACTCACGGTCAAACAAAAGCACATTCTCAGGCTTGACGTCCCGATGCACTAAGTTTTTACTATGCATAAAGTCCAATGCCAATCCCAGCTGTTGCATGCAGCGTTTGACCATTTCCTCTGGCAGGCCCACCTAAAAAAAAGAGACAAAAACAAAATAACATTTTTTTTTACACTTCTCACAAACAACTACAAGAGACCTTCATGGGGAGCAGTTTACAATACCATTAAAAAGAGTAGCTGACGTTACATTGAGTGGAGGTTTTGAAGTACTGAGTGACGAGGGATTTGCTCCACACAGCAAAAATGAAATGAGTCTAAACATTCCACTGCAATCTTTGTAATGAACACCTTTGAAGCCAAGAACTCCCTCCATCTCAGCTGGAATAGCACTGAAGAAAAATGAGAGCATTGTATAGAAAGAAAACCAGGAGTCCAATCCCAGAAGAGCTTGTTAAAGCCATTTTTCTGAACGTTCTGACTGATCAGCACATCTCACATTGCTTGAAGACAGCGATTGGTGTTGGGAGGGATGGTTGTAATACCTGTGGTGGTATGATGTCAAAAAGGTCTCCAGCGGGGGCGTATTCTTGTCCAAACACATAGCAGTCTTCTGTCTCGAAAAGCACGTCCAGCACTTTGATGATGAAAGGGCTGCAGCTAAGTGAGCCGGTTAGACTGTATTCCCGCAGGAAACTTTTGAGCTTCGTCTTGTTCTTGGTAACGAACTTCAGTGCCATTTTGGTGCCTAAAGAAATTGTATATTAACATGCAGAAGACGAGAGGGCAAATATGATTTAGTTTCAGGAGTTTTACACTTGCACATCAGATGAAACAACTTACTATTCAAATTTGGACAAGTTTTATCCCACAAGGTGTGTGTATTTGGAAGTTTTGGCTCATTCTGCCAGCCTGATAGGTTAGACCCACACCTGCTGAGCAAATTTAAATTTGCCAGCGATACATGTAGATTTCTTGGCCATCATTCTGTGACATTTCTCAGCACAGTGACTTCAACCATCACAGCATAATGATCAGCTTTAGCTTCCTGTGCTCAGCTGCGACACACACTGGTAAAATGTGGATTCAGAGATCAAAATAACTGAAGACAGTTGATAGCGAACCAATAAGAGGTCGCTCTTTGTACATTCACCACACTAACCAACTCACCCTGCGTCCTATGAGCCACCAGGTCCACCTTGCCATACGTGCCCTTCCCCAGCTCACTGATGTGCTCGTACTGTTTGGCTACATCTGCTGCTGACAGAGAGGTGATGGCCAGGGCCTGCATGTCCTCCACTGGCACTCCTCCGCAGTAGCCCATTTTGGATGTCGGTGAACCTCCACTGCTATTTGCCCGTCCTGGTCCAGATGGAGAAAGAGACAGGCTCGCCTTGACGCTGTGTGGCAGACTGATGAGAAAGGAGAACAATTTGTGGATTCGGTGTACTGCTTCAGACACAAGCAAATCAAGCGGAAGAAAAAGTGACTGTCACAGTAATATATTTAAATATCATTAAAACATTGCAAGCCACCATTAGGACTTATTTGTACGGGATGTTTTCGAACTTCCAGCCTCCTCTTCATTCACAGCCAGCTGCTCCTCAGACAGCTGCTTCTGTCACCTGCCTTTTGCATTTCTGATTCCATATCCAGACTCCTTAGAGTTCTGACCAGCTGTTGCCACATTAGAGACATGCGCATATCAAAATCTGTCCAGCTCTCTCATCCACTGTAACTGATGGTGATCATTGATGTAATATTTTTTTAAGCGCTTTTAAATTATTGATCTCTTGCAATTTGCTTCAGCGGCCTCATGTGTCGGCATGAGACAGCAGCAACTAGGTGTTCACTGATGTTACTGCACCATCTGGTCACAATACACTAAACTGTCTGCTTGTTTTAGACTCAACATACTTTAAAGCATTATCATTTATCATATCAGAGGACCTCCCAGGTCATGAGCTGTGCCCATTTAAGCATTTTGGATCCATTCAGAAAGATTACCAGAGCCTCGGCTTCCACCATCTGTCTGAAAGGGTTATTTGACTGAGTTTGGGGAAATGTGTACAAGTCTGGAAACAGAAAACTTTGTATTCAAGCTGATGAACACACATCTTCTTATTGTTGTGTCATTGAGGACAGTTGGATGTGTAGTTTGTGTGTCCTGCGTATTTTGTGTGTTTAGCCGAGGGGATCGGGTCAGCGATCCAGGAAAAGCTTATTTTCATCTGATACTGTTCCACATTTTCATTTTCAACAAAAGTTCTGATGTTTTCCAAATAACAACCATGTGGTTTTTAATCACTAATCTTAACTGGGTTGTTTTCAATTCAGGCAACATGATGGTTTGATGGTTACCATGGTTGCCTCACAGCTAGAAAGTTCCTGATTCAAATCCCATGTGGGGTGTTGTCTTTCTGTGTTTGCATGTTCTCCCTGAGCTCGCGTGGGTTTTTTTTTTTTTCTTGGTAATCTGGGTTCCTCCCACAGTGCAAAAACATGTAGGCCTATCTAATTGCCCACGAATGTGGTTGTTTTGTGGCTTTGTCCAAGGTGTCCCTGCCCTTTGCCCAAAGAACAGCAGGGGTGGCCTATTTTATCACTGAATAGGAAGTATAAACAATGAATAGATAGTTTTCGATGCGTAGCCTTAACTGAGTCGTTTATAAAGTGTAAAACATTGATTAAACATCAATTCAGTTCAAAAGTATATCTCAGACTGAAGCTTCAGCAGTGATTGGCAAAGGACACAAAGGTCCATTAGCAATAAAACAGTAAAATTTCTATATGATATTCACAGAATAAATACAATGCAAAACCACAGCTTGAATTTAAGTTCAGAATCGTGCAACTGTGAGATTTTCTTGACTTTTTCACATTTTACTGTAAGACTGGCTTGTATAACGATGATAAGTAAAAGAAAGCTATACACGTGTTTATGACAGAACATTCCTCAGTATTACACTCATGCAGTATCCTCTCTCTCTACACAGTGAGTCCCAAAGGATGGTTAAATCAGGATTTTTTTATTTATTTTTTTTAACAGAAACTGACTTCCATCCTATCAATCCAGGAAAGAGAACCTTTAGTAAATGTATTGGACTTCCTGCTGCCTCCGGATCGCTCTGCCCGGCTTTCAGATATGGCAGACCTCAGACAGCGTTTACTGGCAAACAGCTATAAGAAAATCAATAGACTGAATAACAAATGGCAACAAATTGAGGGAGCTGACAGCTTCAAAGGTTATACGTCCTGTGAAGACGTGGCATTGAGGATCTGTGACCAGTTCAAACTACATATATTAAGATAAACAAAATAGAAATAGCGCAGCGACTAGAAAATTGATAGCTTGGTGTAGCTTTAAAATTACATTTGATTTGCTTTGGGTATTGCTTTTTTTAATCTTATTCTTATCTTTTTTTTTAATCAAACTATTGAAGCTGAAAGATAAAGTCCTGCAACAGCAAAGTTATTGCTTCTGAACAAATGTAGAGATAGCAAAACTATATGTTTCTGTTAGTTTCTGGACAAATGGTAAAATGACTGTAATGACAGAAAACTAAAACTATTTGAAAAACTGTACAAAACAGGCCGCCCAGTGAAAGACATGGATCACACTAATGACCTTAACCATTGTCTCTGTCCCTCCTTAATCCCCTTCCTCCCTACACACACACACAATCAAATTTAATCATCCCATCATGCACAGCATGCACACACATAACGCTAATAGGCATCAAATCAGCACAAACCATTTTGCTGATGGCCTTTTTCATCCATCATTCAAAGCCAAATGCTTTGCTCTTTGTTCTTCTTGTTTCCCTGCAGCCAATTTCTTAGGAGCACTCCTTTAAACCAAGTTCAAAGCACTTAACAAGAGTGTTACAAATGTGTGTTGCCTGCCAGGCACATTGACGGAAAAAGGTGAATTAAAAGAGCATCATAGTACTTAACATACATGGTGAAAATATGGATCAGGAAGTTTTATTCAGACATTTGCAAGGTATTGACCTTGTGGGAAGAAAATGATAATTATAGTTATCAGACAGTGAAAACTAAAACAAGATGTACTCCTTTGCAGCCTCATGTTCTTGGCTCAGCAGTCTTTTTTAGAAGAAAAGAAAAGAAAAGAAAAGAAGAAAACGAACAAAAATAGAAGCGTTGCCCTGTGCACTGTATGTGTCTTTGCAGATAACACTTGCTTCTTGATTTTATCATAACTGCGAAGGTGGTTATATAAGACACTATCAATACTGGAGCCAACTCATGCTGAGCGTGCTCACTCTATATAGCCTTCAGAAAGTCAACACAAAACTTGATCATTGCCCAAACCAGTCAGTGGTCCAAGCTTGGTGATTAAATATTTCAACGGGACCAACAGATAGACTGGAAGCCTATTTCCTCTGACCGCCCACCCTGCATGGCCCCACAGCCTCAATCAGTGAGAACCAAGTGGGGAGCGCTTGTTTATTGGCAGGGAGATCTACATGCTGAATGTGCAGCACTCCAGCGTGGACCCTAATCACATTAGTCAGCTTCCATAAAGACAACTCCCCCTCTTCCATTTCCTTTGCAGAACTGGATTAACCCTTAAATGGTTTCTGTATCCTGGCAGATACAGACATCTGTCAGGCTTAAGTTTCTGCACTTATGGTAAAAACTTAAGGGGGGATAGGTCATGTACGAGGTCATGTGACTTATGTCAGCATTCAAAACTCTATGGATACATTTGTATCAAATTCCAAAATGACAGCCAATGTGGACAAAGACAACGACCATGAGGGAAATCCTTATATTTTTCATTTTTATTATGCTTTGGCAGAACTTGTTTTAATATCTGTTCTTTAAGGATGATTTTATGTATCGTTGTTTAAAAATAATGAATTACATTTACACAGCTTTGATAATCAGGCATTGAATGTCTGGATCCTGGGGGATACATTGTCCAGATAGGGGTATAAAATAGGAACACTCACTCTATACTTGTGTTTTGAGGACTATACTCTATAGATAGTCAGTCATATAAAGCTGGCAACCACCAGACTTAGACTCGTTCACCACTGGACTTGTTGCACAGGTGGCCTCCTATCACAGAACCGCTTCAGTTCACTGAGCTCCTGAGAGCGACCCATTCTTTCACAAATGTTTGTAGAAACAGTCTGCATGCTAAGGTGCTGGATTCTGTGCACCTGTGGACATGGAAGTGACTGGAACACCTGATTTACATGATTTGGGTTGGTGAGCGAATAATTTTGACAGGATAGTGTATGTGAATCAACATCAACTGTTCAGGTTTTTCCAACTATTTTCAAAAAGCTGTGTGCAATATTTGAAAGAGATTAGCTAATTAATTGTCTGTAATATGTTTTAAAAGTTTAAACATGAAATATTTAAAAAATGGAAAATTGCAGATTTATACCCTAAATGGACAATGATACAGGGATATCCAGGGATACAGAGTGTAAAATTGAAACTAAAGATCATATTTTGAAAGAAAATCATGGAAGTGTGCTATTATAGCGCAGATACATTAGAAAACAGCAGTTAATTAATTTTCCAAACTATGTATATGTGCTTGACCATTTAAGGGTTAAGAGTCCTAAAATATGATGAGTAATTGGTCCTCCGCATCGCTGCAACATGGACCAGGAAATGCAGTCTGGTACCTCAAAGATGGGATGAAGCTATGCGGTAGCATTTAAGAAGAAAGGCAAAAGTGGTCTGGTGTATCAGTTGCACTGGGACCTTCTATCAAAGGCTCTTTGTGCTTGCACCTCTGGGAGGGAGCAGCTGTTAGTCTCAGCACAACTACAGCATTCGTGCTCAGTCACACTGCTTCCTGCTCCACTGATCTGCCCCACTGCCCTCAGCAGCTCTCCTGTCCTCTCAGGCAGCAAAAGACATTGTATATTCATATATCGCACATGCAAAGGAGGATCTGGCTTCAGGCATGCTGAAATATCTGGAGCATTTTTTGCATCATTCTCACATAGTGTTAATTATCTGCAAACCTATGATTAAAAAAAAGACCCATCAGAGTAGCCATTTTCAACAATCGCACACTAATTTCCACACAGATACAAACAATTTCATTCCTTTAGCAATTATTCAACACACATAAAAAAACACATCATGATCTCACTATCTGGGATTAAAATGTGGCTATTACAGCAAAACATGTGTGTTCACGGCTTGTTTTAGCCATTTTCTTTTTCCTACATCGTACATTCTCTGTCCTCATCTTTCGGTTCCTGCAAATGTAAACAAGGGACTAATAAGAGAAAGAGATTGCAGAGCATGCTTCACATCTTTACCTCTCTCTACACTAATGGACTAGTTGCTTTGCTCTTGGCAAAAGAGTCATTATGAATGAGGACTGATCTCTTGTGTCCAATTTACTGTCAAATTGCAAAACGTACTTTGCTTCTGGGTCACAGTGAAGCCAATGAGCAAAATAAAAGGTAACTGAAGTTGTTTCTCTCACTGATTGATTAGAGATTAACTGCATGCAGTGAAATAATATATAGAATATGCCTTTTTTTTTTAACCCTCAGTCTATTTTACTTCCTGTTGTCTTAGTGTGGATGAATAGAATGAAAAGAACGTATTCAATCGAGTCTAAAGGAGTCATTTTCATAACAGCCACTTGCAGGTAAAAATCATTTGTTCCCCACTTAGGTTTAGACAAAAGATTATCATCCTCAGGGGTAAAGCAGGCTCATAGTGGCCTTTGTGTTTCTGTCAACACAAAGAATGAAACTTCGTGCTGTGTTGCGATAGGTAAACCCTCGACCAAGGCCACAGACACCCACTTTGACAAATCATCTGTTCTTAGCTCTGCCCAGCTGCCCATATGGATCCCTGCTGGGTGAGAGTGCTGTGTAACATTCTCCTGACTCCCTCTTTTCCCTATAATCTTCCTCTCTCTCTATGTGCATGTGACAAATGACCTCAGCCTCGCTTCTGAAAGACTCGAGCAGAAATGTTGGCAGCCAGCTGCCTCCTGCTACGATGACCTACGACCGAGGGAGGGGCAACCCAAGGTGATTTGTTCCCAAATTTGGAGAGTTTAGATTATCTGTGTGCAATGACACTTCAAAGACACTTTGCGCAACACTGAGAATGAAGTACTTTTCGCATAATTACAAACAAAAAGAAAAGAAAAGAGAGGAGAAGCGTGCAGATTTTGAAAAATGTCTCTTATGTTGGTTATTAACTTAACTATGAACTGATCTCATATAAATATCAGACATTCTTTAAAAAAAATCCTGTTATATGCACATTAGTGACATTTTCCACCAAAGAGGTAAAATAAAGAAAATGCATTTGATAAAAAGCATAAGTAATTTGGGAATGATCAATTATTCTGTGGACAAATGTTTCTGCCAGTAACACTGTGAACATTGTATTAGGAGTCTGCAGAATTCATTTAATTCCAGAGCTTTCACAAAAAATACCTTTAGATAGACCGCAGCTGAGGAGAGTAAAGCATCCCACAGAACCAGAAGCGTTTTGCAGGATTCACGAAAAATATAATCACCTGAACTGAAGAACTTTTAGTTGCTACAACACGTCTTTACAAGTTGTGATGCTTGGAAAAGATTGTCATGCAGGGCGCCCGAATATTTGTCTTAGACTTTTCTCCTTTTTCACAATAATTTTTTTAAATTATTGCGTGACTGTAAATGATGGAAACAGAAAAGAACGATCTTGCTTAAAGTTATATAAAGCCATAACGTTAAAGATGCCACATTTGTCTTTTTGAAATCAGGCCATCTATTATTTGCTTAGCTACGGGGGAGTCAAATGACTTGCATGGCACTGCACGTCCCCTGGCAGTTTCCATCATCATTGCAGTTCAGAATTAAGATTTTGTGGCGAACACCTCCCTGGGCACCTGATTGTGACTGTCAATCATGATCACTGTCACCATCACCTTTACCGCTGTGCTGCACTGCACTGCAATAAACAACACATGAATCAAACTGTACCAGACCTAAACTAAGTTACAACATCACAATCCAGTAACCTCCAGTTATAATAGGGACACTTCATGTGACGAAGATGAGAAGAAGCTGGAAGAACTGGGGAAAGCCAGTGAGAGAAAAACTGAAGCATCCCTTCCTCATACCACTCTGTGTCCCTTTGATGTGAAGTGTGGGGAAATCGAATGTGTTCTCAGTAAATGGGGGTGTAGCTAACTGATGTAACCGGAATATATGGGGATTAGTTACACTGCTCATATACAGTAGCATCTAACCATCGGGTGACTAATGTTGATTGCTTACTAAACTCTTTTGTCCCTCTCTTTTAAGCTGAAAATCAGTTGTGCTTTAACTGCAAAAGTATATCAGCAAAATGGGTCAAATACTGGTTATCAAAGACTGAAAACCCAAATATGTTTGTATAATACACACTGATGAGCTTAGTGGTGACAAATTATAAGCAAACAAATAACTGCAGGGGGAAAACATGACAAATGGAAGAGAGAAGATGAGGCATATGCAACACAGATTGAAATTTGCGATTACACAGCAAGGTCTTTGTATTGTTTCAATGTCCACCCTGCAGGGCTCAAGCTTTTGTTCTCCATGTCTTTGTGTGTGTGTGTGTGCGCGCACGCGCCAGGTCCTCCACTGACAACCAACATGCTGGCAGACTATGCCTGAAATGTCCTCTATCTTTCACAGAGACCCAGCTTTTAGCTCTATAAACCTGTTTATGATAACTTTTTATATTTATTTGGGTCTTGCGGTTTATACATTATACGAGGGGCAGAGATGAGGCAAGTTAATGGATGCTGGGGACAGTTTTTTGGTTGCTTTTTCTTTTCTTTTTCTTTTTTTTTTTTAAATTTCCATGGACATTACCTGCATAGTTTTGCTGGTTTTAAGTGGGACAAATCTGTGTACTCCCATTACTAAATTACATACTGGGCATGCAATTAAGCGAGCCACTTATTTTCTGATCACCGACCTAAATGTGTTGATTACTTCCTAAACCACTAAAATGTTGGATTTATGTGTAGAGCTATTAAAAAGCAGCATTATCTTAGAAGGAGCAGCTTCATCTCTGAATTGTATTATATCTTTGCATTTCTTTACAGAAACCACTTCAGTCATTGCTCTTCAACAATACTGATAAAAGCCAATCTAAAGTCATGATGGGAAAAAATTACAGCCTCAGATGAAGATCAACACATGGCATACAACACTTATTGTTCATTGGACAAAATTTAAGTGAAAGGAAGGTTTGAAGAAGTTTTACAAATCATCTTTATTGTTTCCATGTGAATTATGAGAATAAGTAGAAGCCAGGTGCTGCTAATAAAGTGTATTTTAACTGATTATCAGCAGGTTTAAACAGCTCTATAAAAACAGCCTATTTTTGTCTCTGAACAAACAAGACTTTTGTAACAATTTCCTGACAACAAACAGGGCCAAAGTAAAGACGTCTGGCTATATTGCAGGGTGCAAAATCTGGCAAAAACTGTATGAGCACAACACCAACACACACAACAAATGTCAAGCACGGTGGTGGAGGATTAAGACTTTGAGACTGTTTATAAGCCCATGGACTCTGGACATCCTGCACTCAGTGAATCAACCATGATCACGTATAGCATTGCAGTCCAGAGTCAAACGTGAGGCCATTTTTCCAACAGCTGAAGCTTGACTGAAATTGGGTCATGCAACAGCTACGAGATCTTAAGTCCATCAGCATCTGCCAGAGAATGAAAAAGACAAGAATGGTGGTGTTGCAGTGGTCCAGCCAAAGCACCGGCCACAACCCAACTTAAATTCTGTGGCTGTGCACAGATGAATGTGCGAAAACATCTAAACTGAAAGCGATGTTGTGAAGAGGAGTGGGTCAAAATTCATCCATAACAATGTGAGAGACGTATAACATCAAGTTATTGCTGCTAAAGGTGGCTCTGCAAGCTACTGAATCATGAGGTGTGCTGAGTTTTGCACACATTTGACTTTGAAAATGACTTAGTCTTTTAATGCAATGTGTCATGTGTTGATGTCCATTTTAAGTTGTGCTTACTTAACTTTAAGACCCCGTAAGAACTGGATGTGAAAGAACGTTTACTTTGTTTTTCACATAACTATCTGGCTGCTGACTGCTGTTGTTTCGTTTACAGTCCATTAGCAGGCTCCAAGTTTTGCTTTCACAGGATTTGCAAGTCAGCCGCTCATTTAAATGCATTAGGCAGCTTTAAGGATGAGATATCACCTGTCTGGCTTGGACTAAGTATTAGAGGGCCATTAAAAAAAAAAAAAAAGTGGAGTAACCCTGATGCCCTCACATCCATCAGACACAGACAGCATAACAAAAGCGGTGCAAATGTGCAGGGTTCAGACCTGAGTATGGGTGGAAAATAAAAAGCTCCTCAGCTGAACCAGTTAAACCGTTGAAATGTAATTACAGAATAGTAAAGCTTTAGTGCTGAATAGTAACTACTGATTTTCAGGATGTGCTGATGTGCAGCGGGCTTTCAAATGCAAATGAGAGTGTCAAAGTTTAAGCAATCTGGGCATCCGGATGAGTTAGAAAAGCATTTAATTTAATTAAAAAAATCTGGGAAGTGGAAAGTATCCTAATCCCATCTATACATGAGCTAAATCAAAAATAAAAGTGGGTTTAGGTTTTCATCTGAAGATTTTCGGAAGGTTTGGTTTTCTATTTTTTCTTTCGATACCTAGAAGTCTGACCCAGTTTCAGGCACCTCAGGGTGCATCAAGGTGTTACTCGCTCACCTGCTGGCGACCTGTCTCTCTCCTCCATGGTCCTGCATCAGAGCTCAGCGCTGATCCTCCTGTTTCTGGGGGAAACTAACACACTGATCTCCTCGTACTTATCGATCAGTTAGTGGCTTTCAGAAAAACCGAGCAGTTTTCCTAAAACGATTTAAAAAAAAAAAAAAAAGAACCCTATATTAGTTTCACAGCTGACAACGTTTGAGCGCGGTCCGTCTTTGTGCTCTGCCTGCTGGTTGCCTGAGGTGATGCTCGCCTCGTTTCTGGAGATGCTCTTTTAGGTCTTCAGGTTGAGAGGGACTCTCTTTGAAGGCAGGTGAGATCAAAACCACCGCTGAAGCTTGATGCTGAGATGAAGACACCAGCCGGGGGTCCCTATCTCTGAGCGCCCACCGTCTCAAGCTGCCAAGCAGCAGAAAGAGCTTCAGTGTTTATCTTTCGCTCCTCCAGCGGTCCGCATGACCCACTTCAGCGCCACACACACTCAAGAAGAGCTCATTCATTCACATCCAGGCTCAGCGGGGTACCCGGCAAAGCTCTGATCTCTGCACAAACAATCCTTCATGCTCCCCACTCTGACTTGTCTCAGCTTCAGCTGTCACCGTCCGTCCGCTCCGTCCGTCCAGCGGGACTCTGGAGTTGGGGAGGGCAGTGTTTCAGATGTTGTACCTCTGCTGGTCCTACCAGTCAGCTCACTTATTGTTCACCGTCTCCACCCTCTGGCAAACTAAAATACGCTCACGTGTACTGGGTCCTAGCGCCGGAACTGCCCAATCCACGCTCCCTTGTGCAGGAACAAGCTGATCCACTTTTGCATCATTCAGCTGTTTACGGCCTCAAGTGCGCACACTTCACACGGTGACTTTACAAACTGACCTCATTAGGTGAAAGTAAGACAAGACTTTCACTTAATTAACTGCTCTGACTGCTTCCCTTTACATGTTTGACAACAGGCCTCCTGACATATGTTTTTACCAACCAGAACAGACTGGCCTGGGGGAAAAAATAAAACAAACAAACAAACAAAACAAAAACAACCTCAGCATATCCACACAACAGATAGGTCAGTGGGTAATTTAGTCATCTCAGATTTTAATAAAAGATCAAATATAGAGATCAGATCCCCATTGTCCTCGCCTCTGTATTACCTTAGACCACACCAAAGCTATGTATTTATTTCAAGCATTTTCTTTTGTCTTTCTTTCTTTTGTTTGTGCTCCAGGTCAGGCTCATACACACTTAGGCTTCAAAGATTTATGTATTTCAGTTGCATACAAAATTTCAATCCATTTGAATTACATAGATTTAACATTACAAAAGGCTAATAAGCTAACTAAATCAATGTGATTCACACGTGTTCATCAAATGTGAATGAAACAATTAAGAATGAGGATTTATGTAATAATGTCAATAATCCTAATGTGTTTCAAATACATAAATAAATAAAAATTATTTCAAATACTCAAGAACAAGTATCCACATTAAGTTTATTAACCTGTTTATGTTAAATCTATGTAATTCAAATGGATGGGAATTTTATATACAACTGAAATACATAAATCTTAAAATTAGGCCTAAATATTTCTGAGTGCAGGTAAAAGCCATCAAAGGTGTCCAAGGTCTACAAGAGGTGAATGAAGAAGCATAGATTTATTTATATTTTTTTACAAAAAAACAAAACAAAAAAACACTACAGTGGAATATGAACTTTCTGCAGTTTTACAAAAACGAATGCATCATTACTGTTTCCATGGGAACAGAAGTACCACTACTAAAGTGCACTTTAATTGAGAAAGTGTGACAACCAGAGGTTTTGTCCTCTTTGTAAGGATCATGTGTGTGTTATCACAATACAAAAGAGAGAAGACATCAAGAATGATTTTAGGAAATGTTCTGTGTTGCTGCCAACAATCTGAGAAGGTTTTTATAAAGCTATTTCCAAGCAAATTCATACATTCATTCATTCATTCATCCATTATCTATACCTGCTATTTCCAGTGCAGGGTCATGGGGGTCTGCTGGAGCCTATCCCAGCTCACTTCCGGCGAAAGGCAGGGGTACATTCTGGACAGGTCGCCAGTTCATCACAGTCAAGCAAACTGAAGTCCATAATTAAAACAGTGGGAAATTAAAAACACATGAAAAACACTCAAGACAGTTGCTGATGATGCTGCAGTGTTACAAAAAAAATTAGAAAATGAAGAGCTCCATCTCTGAATCTACTGGCATCAAATGAACATGTAAAATGATGAAGTTGCTGACAGTAAAAATAGGAAAATGTTGTGCAAGTGTCTTACTTGGAAGGTTTGCCAGGTAAAAAAACAAAACAAACAAAAAAAAAACAATGTCTACAAGTTACATGGCAGCACAGCATAGAAGTACAAAGCTGCATCTGATCATAAAAGATTTATGAAATTATTCTCTGGCTCAAATGCACAAAACCAACTAAACACTGAATGTATGGGAACTCACGGCTCATGCCAGATGTCAAGATGAATGATGGAGGGATGATCATCTACATGACCTGGGCACCCTGAAGTCATTGAATCAACCATGAATTCCTTCGAATACCAAAGTGTTCTTGACTCAAATGTGAGACTGTCTGTCCAGTAGCAAAAGATTGACTGAAGTCGTAACTGGGAAATAATCCAAAGTACATCAGCATCTATACAAAATGTTAAATAAAAAGGAGAGGAAAATAATTATTGTGCTGCAAGGATCCAGTCAAAGATCAGACCACCACCCATTTGTTGTCAGTGTAAATTAATGTGTTAGAAATTCACTGACAAAGTAATGTTGTAAAAAATTCAAACTTATAACATCACACAGAAAACAATTACAGTGTGGAGGAACATGAACTCTCAGCTTTCTGAAGCCAAATCAATTGACCTGCTGTGTTTTGTCCTCCACTGTCCTCCACTGCAGACCAACATGGGACAAGGAGAAAGAGTTTTCTCTTCCACCTTTATTCATTATAGGAACATAGAATAAATCAAAGTGAAGGTCAAGCACTGTGGTCTGACAGCAGACAGCACACACACACACACACACACACACACACACACACACACACACACACACACACACACACACACACACACACACA
>JBAMYA010000019.1:2166189-2189580 GCA_037176975.1 Arrhamphus sclerolepis | reverse complement strand
ATCCTATTTTTTTTTTTCTCTGAATATGCCTATATTTTATTCACAAAAAACAGCCTTGAAGACATCACCTTGGTTTTACTTTTTAGAGACAAAACTCTTAATTGAGTGGATAAAGTAATGGTTTGGCGCCATGTTGCTTTTGAATGCATCTGCCAAATTAATTCATGGAAAAAAAAAAGGGATTAAAAATTTATAGCTCACTCTGGAGAAGCTAAACTGGAGCATGACTGGTGTTTTTTTCTTTAAGAAAGATAAGAACTAGAAAACAATGTACAGATGATGCTCATCTTATTGTTTCAGCTGTAACTGTCTTTAAAAACACACAAGATCAGGTAAAAATAGATAAATACAGTCAACATAAACGTGATCATTCCCAAATTAAGTCAACATACACTGCTGAAATCTAGAATATATACGCTTAAGCTTAAACTAAGGTGTCATTTGGAATGTAAAGGATTTTTGTTTCTTAAATAAGCTGCATTCAAGAGTAACGTCGATAACTGTCAAATCTGAAGCAAATGCTTGACAAATCTGATAACGAGGTTCCCATAATGAGCTACGATCCCATCAAAGTTTTCACGAGGACCGTAAAACTTACAGATTCATCTCATACGTTTAGTTCTTTGTGGGTTAAGTCTGGCCTCTCCGAATCCCTCCAGCCTTCCCAGAGATGCCAACGCACTTCTCAGATATCCATCCACATGGCAGATTCGATTGCTGCCTGGCTGGCTGGCTGGCAGAGCTCTGGGCAGAGTGCTGGAGTCAGTTCAGCAGGTCAGATTATGGAGCGAGGCTCATTGTGCATGTGCAGACTCACAGGATGAAGCTATGCGTGGCGTATCTGTTATCTGGATCACTCTGAGTCTCTTCTGTCAGCTGGACGTCCACCCTGACGCCCGTTTTGGTCGTATTAGGTGGCTTTGATAAGAAGTGGACTGTGAAGAGGGGGGCGTCTCTTAAGACTCCAGTAAGTGACAATATTCAAGGAGGAGGAGGACAAGGCCCCAACCATATGTTGCTTTATCCTCTCCCGTTTCGAGACCCTTCTTAGTTGCTGTGTTCAACATACATCCCCCTCCCCCCTAGCAACCAAACGCGCAGTCAGAGTGACAGCAGCGTCTGCTCCGGTTTCCTATCACAGGACCTCTGCTTGGTCCGTTACAAACTAAGGGCACGTAATGTGTCACTCCGAGCCCAGCTTATTCTGTCATCGTCTGCTTTTAAGTGAGGGAACATCCCCGTGAACGCGCGGATGTGCGTTTGGTAGTCACAGCTCGACATCTTGTTTTCTCACTGAGCCCTCCTGGTGTTTTTGTTTGTTTTCAGTCTGTTTGTGGACAGTCTAAAGATCACTGTGGTTGTGTGTATGTACGTGCAGCGTGAACAATCATTCTATACCTGTTCTTTTATCCAGATTCCACTGCAGCTTTTCTGCCCCCTTTTGATTTTATTCTTACTATTAGGCTCGATTGGTTAAATATCTTGAGCTCTTTTCATCTGAGACATCACTCGTGTTCTGTTATTTCTCACTATTGTTGCCAGCCGAGGAATAATTTCTTCCAGGCAAACACAAATGTGCTTCATAAATGTAAATCTCTGGTCTCTTCCATAACGAGGCACACATAAAACCATATAGGCTCTTTTGGATAACAGACAGGTGACATAAAAGAGACTGACAGCACATTTGAATAAAGTGAGAAGGATTTTTATATTTCAGGACGAATTTGTGCACGCATTGGCAGGCGGCTTTATTTATAGAGGACATCTCATTACATGTAAATAAGTTGTTTACAATCAGAATAAGGATAAGGTGGTGATGGGACTGGTCTGATCCAGTGTATCCGCTGATTAGATTTCAAAATGATAATTCAAATTCAAATCTTTAGAGTTTTCACTGTTGAAATGGCCACACAACCTTTGAGATTAAAATCGTCACCTTTATCCTCCACATGAAATCTGGCAAATAAAGAAAATAGAAAAAGAGAGAATATTATAAAGAATTAACAACAGCAAAACCCATGAATATAACAAAATCTATAAGTGGAAAGTGGTGTAAATTTGAAGTGTTTTAAGCTGGGAGTTAGTGGTCACCAGTTCAGCCACTGATGCAGGATGTTCCTGAGGCTTTGGTCGTCCTCCTCTTTAGTTTTAATTATAAATACATTGAATAATCCCATATAGAAAGCTTCTGTCCATGGATCTCAAGTTTTGAGCGAGGCTATATGGGAGACAAAATAACTTTTAAGCTGTTTTTTTTTTTTTTTACTGTAGTGGAAGCCAGTGTAAACACAGTTGATGTGTACTCTGTAGCAGAAAGTCAGTGACCGTAGCAGAACTACGTAGATTTAGGCATGTTAAACATGTGGGATAAGGGGCATATTAAATCACCCATGATGAGAGAAGAGGAAATAAAAAAGAAAAAAAAAGAAAGAAAAAAACAGCATACTCTTTAAAATATAGCATTTCTTACCTGGAAGATATATGTAACACAGAATCAGTGCACAAACTACCAGAATATCAAAAGCAAGGAGAAGATAGTTAAAGCAAAGCACACCAGGTGTAAATATTTTATCAGAAAGTTGCTTGAATCACTCACATTATGTCACTCCTCAATGGTGATTTGTTTTAAATACTGCAAAGTGAGCATCCCTTGGATGAATAATCTCTAGCAGTGGCTTCAAACTCAGTTTTTCTGGGGCGTGTTTCTCAAACGATGAGCATTTCTCTCAGGTTCACACCACCTGTGCGTTCAACACGTACCCGCTGAGTGCGACGTCCGCATCATTCTCCGTAGACTTTGAGCAGGGTGACGTCATGTACAATACAGCCTTCAACGGCCAATCGGGTTGCGGCTAGGCAGACAGTGCTATCTGATGAAACATGGGAGCGGGTTCATAGCATCTCGTTTCCGTCTATGGTGGGACCTTTATGGTCAAAGTTTGTGGTTGCACAGGCACAAGCCTCAGAGGTGAAGCCTGGAAGATGGCGGCTGATTGTGGTGTGAACTGCATTTGTGTGGCTCTGGACCGCAGTGATGTGTCACTTGCAAACAATCCTTGATTCAATATAAATATCGGACATGAGGGTTGTTACATGAGAGAGAACGAATGTGTCAGGTGTGACAGGGCAAACATTTCTCTAACCTGGCCAGCCCGAACCATTAGCTTCGTAAAAACCTTTGTAATTTTCTTGTGTGAAGGATCTGACTCTTCTGTCATATTCCCTCCTGAGGCTATTGAAACAAGGCGACGGGGCAGGCTTTATGCAACCAAACCGCTACAGAATTGCTAAATAACACATGGGACTGACAGGTTTTTACTCCAAAATCAACAACAGTCATTCACCAGCGTTCCTGCTCCTCTGCCATGCCACTCGAACATCTTTTATCGAAGTCCAGTCCAGAAGAACCAGACTAACTCAAAGTAGACTAGATGGTTGACTAGGCCAGCATTACCTAATTGACATGTATACCTCTTTATAAAACTGGCCAAAAAAAACAGCAGCAATGAAGGAAAGTGAGAGTTGTCAATAGCATAACATAATAATATAATGTGTTGTTTGTTGTTGTTGTTGTTGGTACAAATGACACATGCTGAACAGAATCTGGTGTACGTGGATGCCTGTTGCTGATGTTCACACACTTGTAGTTATGAATCAAGGCTGCTTGTAGTGTGAACGTTGCATTTTGTGTTAAAAATCAGTGGATGCATTTTTGGTCACCCTGACGTTGAAACACCTGGTTGAACCTTAAAGCTAATTAGGGTAACTGGCAACACTTGGTTCTTTGATTTGGTCTAAAAAGAGCACTTTCAGAAATAAAGACTGAGTGGAGTTCAGTACTCTGTAAATGGCTGCGTGATGAAATAGTTGCCTTCTCAGGATTGATTCTTCTTTAAAAAGTGAACTGAAAAACTGTTGTGTGGGCCAACAGATCCTGGATCCGCTAAATCTGGAAGGGACTTTCTTCCTTATTTTCAATATACAGCTGAAAGGGCAGCATCTGTAAAGGTGTAGGTGTGCATTAGTGCACATTGCAGAAGTTACTTGCACATCTTCACTAAATGCATCCATACAGGTTTTGGAGCCACATATTGTAGCTACCAGATGACACCTTTTTTTTTTTAAGAAACCGCTTTCTGCACATGTTCTGCACATATTTATGAGCATGGTTGTGTAGGGTTCAGGTGCTAAACTGACCTGCCTGAAAACCAGATCCGTTCCTTTATCCCTCACAAGGCCTTAAGGGTTTGGGTCAAAATGACCCAGGGTTGATGCATAGGCAGAGGGGGTTAGGGTTAGAGCTTGGTTCAGGCCTTGTGAGGGTTAAAGAAAGGATTCGATGCTTTATGATGAAAGCAACAACAGCAGCATAAAGCTGGGAACTGTTTGACCAGTTGAAAATGGATGTTTAGCAAAAATGAGGAAAACATTTCACTTTAAAGTTAACTATAGCAATTACTCTCATTTCTCTAATGCACTCCTAGCAAGAAGAGTCATGAAATTCCCGTTTTTTTCCCCTAAATATTTACAATTTAAGAATTTGACATGCTGTATTTCTAATTTTTCAGTAGAGCTGAAAGGATTTGGAAGTCATTGAATTCCATCCTGAATGGCCCCATCTGCAGCAATAGTGCTAGCCACCACACATGCATATTTAAGAAACTATTCACCATTTCTGATTTAAATTTTTTTTAAATATTACCTACGCAGGACTCTTCCACAAACAAATACTATTTTATTTTTCATTTAGTGTTAAAATTGTCCAATGCTATAGACACACTATTTCAGCAGTTTTTCAAAGATAAAAACTGTTTCATGTTAATTTAGCCATTAAATTAAAATGATACTGGAAAAAGAACTTGAAAGCAGGATCGTGACAGAATATTTTACATTGCTGTATCTGACTTCATGTGTTCTTTGTTTGAGTTAGAGTGATTTTTATTTGGACTGGAGGGTTGCTTGTTCTCAGCAGATGTGTTCTGGTTTAGCCCTTCAGAAGCAGTGGGAGGTCTGAGCTCCGCATGGACTCAGACATTTTCTTTATTCCGCACAAACCAGCGCTTGGTTTCAGACAATAAACCGAGGCGGGACGCAGCTGTTGCCATGGGACTGACAGGCACAGGTGAGAGTCTCCCAGTTGTTCCCAGGCGTCAGGAGGGGAGCGCAGGACTGTTGGCTCTGACAGTGTTTGCATTATTCGGGAGATGAGTTGGTGTTTGTGCACTCGACAGGTTTGCAGGCAATTTGCTTGTGTGTGTGGTTTTTTTTTTTTGTTTTTTTTTTTAAATTTTGCAGAGACAAAAAAAAAACAACACAAAAGCAAGACATCTGTGATTGTTCATCTCAGTTCAGTTTGCTTTTGTATTTTCTAAAAACTGGATTCAGCCTTTTCAAACATGACAAAACAAAACAGATGATTATTCTAACGTGTTTTCTTTTGTTTTCTTTTTTTTTCTTTCTGGAGGCTTTCTGTTCAGATGGAAAGACTGTCTCACACTTCTGGCATTGATACTTCTAGGGTTCAAAAGTTTCCTAAATGATGACACTCGCGCATGTTTCCTGTCACTCTCTAACAAACACGACTCCGCGTGCACTGCATTGAAAGCTCCACAAGACAAATTTTATCTCGGTGTTGGTGGGCCGGTTGTAAACATTTCAAAACAGAAACCATGTAAATTGACGTCACTTAATTGCGTAAAGCTGCTGAAAGGTTACGGATGGTTGGCAAAAGATAGAAAAGAAAAAGGTGGAAGTTGTGGTGCTGTGAGCGAGCTGTTTGTGATTTTATCAGATGAATCTGTGACGTCTGGATTAGAAGCTCTTTGTTTGACTCTAATTAATGAAGTTCTCAGACATGAAAGAGGAAAAAAAATCAAATTCACAACAAAGAAATGTAAAAGTATCAAAACATTTAATTTCTCCTTGGTTTTATTTTTAGGACGACTAAGATGTGTTTATAATAAGGCATTAAAAAACAAAAAAGCAACCAAAAAGATGATATTTTTAACATCATGCCTGATCCGTCTCTTTATGCTCCCCTCAGCGTCCCGGCATGCCGTCTGGAGCAAGGATGCCCCATCAGGGAGCTCCCATGGGCCCTCCCGGGCCTCCGTACGGGGGGAGCCCGGCGGTGCGGCCCGGCCTGCCCTCCCCGGTGATGGAGCCCAGTCGTAAGAGGCCCGCCCCCTCCCAGCAGGTCCAGCAGCAGCAGCAGCAGCAGCAACAGCAGCAACAGCAGCAGCAGGGCGTCCAGAACCGAGCCAGGAAGTGAGTCTCAACCCAGCTCACCCCTCACCTCCCACCAAAACACTGCACGGCTCGCGGAGTGCGTCCGCGAGCAGTTCGACAACGGCTGTGGTTTCACTTTCAGCTTAACCCGGATGAACCGCGGGACGAAAATGAATCATTCACAAAATACAATGAAATGCTGTGTTGGCATTGATGCACACTCTCAGTATTTTTTTTTTTAAACACAAGAACTTACAAGACATTTTGAAGCAGTTTAATTTTTGTTTAATGAATTTTTGAAAGCCTTTTTTGAAACATCGAAATCGCAGATGTTTTCAGTAAATCTCAGTACCCACTTAAAGAGAATGTGGTTGGGGGGAAAAAAAATGGAAAAACGGTCAGTCACTGCTGCGATCACTTTCTGCATCCCAAATATGGACATAAATGGAACAAATCTTTCAGAATTGCTGAGCAAAAGTCAGCAGATTTGAACATAAAAGTTAAACAGCTGCAACCATTAGATTTTATCCGTTATGTTTAATGAAATGTTAAAGCTTTCTTTCAACAGACCACTTGATCTGAGATGAATCGTGTGGAGAAGCTGGAGCTTTTGATTGAGTTTGTACGCTGCTTTTGAGGCTTGTTTTGCCTCTTTTTGTCAGTCGAGTGAGTTTTTTTAGTCAGACACGACTGTTCACATAGAGAGCCATTACAGCAGACATCCACTCATTGTCTTACTATAATCTTCTAGCATTTGAGCGCTAACATACAGCTGAGGTAAATGAGATTAATGGAATTTATTTCACAGGAATTAGAACGTTTCTTTCATGATATTTAAAATATGTCTTCTAGCAATGAAGAATGTGACAAATAATGTTTTTTTTTAAATTGTAGGATTTTCTGCTAGTCTTTTATTGCAGGCTGTGAAATGCCATGCGGTTTTAAAGTAAGTAAAATGCTCTTTTAAAGTAAGAGAGACGAGTACCTGTATCTATAACATTTTACACACGGAAAATGCCTGAAAATTGAAGATCTCCAAAATCCTACAGACAAGAAGTGAAACCATGGCCTTTGTGTGTCCCATTTCAGTCTGTGTTTCCTCCGTCCATGCCTGTACATTGCCTCTCTCCTACATCTCGCCTTTGTCGTGTCTTTTGCCTTGCTCACCGTTCTCTTCATCCACTTTTAACTTCACGTCAGTGCCTGAGGGTTTGCTCTCTGATGTGTCTTCACTGTGGCTTTTAATCTGAACTTCTGCCAGCTAGTGCGTGGCATCAATGCAGATGGTTCATGCTTTGGCTCCTTGTTATATTATCGGTACAAACACATGCGCACTCCAGAGTAGCAGGATGTCTGTGAGGAGACAAGTGTGTGGCAGGTAGGGTCATTAGAGAGGTGATCGATATGCACACCCGGTGGACCTCTCTGTTTCATTTAAGCACTTGCTGCAGCACGATTGATCCGTTAGCAATTAAACGAGCTTGTCGAACAGGTCAGAGGAAATGTTGTCCTGCGTCGGGGGGCTCAACCCCCAGAGAAGCCCATCTGGCTGGGAAGTCTCTGATCGATGATCCGGGGTGACCCGTGCAGGTGTCTTTGTCCCGTTTGTGCTCTGCGTCTTTGTGATAGTGTGCTTAAAGCTGTTGCTCCTGCATCCGGCTCAGACCACATGCTGCCACCGGCTGAGGGTGGGCCACCTGTGTTTGCAGTGTCATTGAGGCCCAGACACACTCTGCAGAACTAACACTATTCCACACACAAGCAGCATCTAAAAATAGCACTTTACTCCAGTCTGCTTTGCATAAAGTGGTATAAATACTTAACCCAGTGTCCTTGAAATTGCTAGTTTATTTTCTCTGACATGCTTTGTGGAGAAACTTGATGCTGCCTGTACTGGATCATAAAAAAGATGCCTCCCCTGTGTGGTGGTTGTATTTTAACTAAATACGGAGCTACAGGGAATGCAAAACGATTGTCAGGTAAATTTAAGATTATCAATGAAAAAAGAAGCGCCACGTGGACATGTTAGGGGGAAGATGTGACATGTTTGCGTCATTGCCGCAGTTTAAATTATGATTAAATCTCTTCTCACTCATGCACCATTTTTATTTCAGAGAAATTTCAATGTTTTTCCCCTAATATTATGCATTTTCTTCTGCCTAAATATACAAATTTAATGTCAAGTTACTGACTGTATTTTCATAGAAATTTGCACTAATCTTAGATTATGTTTGGTTTTCTTTTGGTTAATGTATTGGACCATTCACAACTCCAGTTTAGTTGTTTAAGCATTCGTTTGATGCAGACTAAAGATCTTGGCGTTTTCTCCTCAGACACGGTCATTTAAGCGATGAGAGTCTGCTCTCTGCATCAGTTTTGGTTAAATAATTTGTTGCAAGCTCAAACGTTATTCACTGCGATACTTTTCCCAGCCCGCATTTATATGTGGGCCCCATATGATTCTAAAAGGGGGCTCCAAAATGGGTCCCATGTGGGAGTTTTCCCCAGGTTACCATGGCGGTCCTGTCTGTGTTCACTCATATGGACTCTTGAGTGGGATCTACCTGGTTTTTAGGTTTTTCTATGAGGCGTATGTTACTAGAGGCCTTGCTTTTCCCCACATCAGTGATGCTTTAAGAAGTAAAGTTATATAATTATGCTTATGTTTGCATGGCATCTTCATCTGCACCAAATGCTCATTACTGCTTCGAACCAACATCAAAGTATGCTACATCTTGAGATTAACCTGAGAGGTAAACTCAGCCTGTCTTCAGCCACGAGTTCACACAGTGTGTGCTTTATCAGTGTATTGTCTGTCTTTGTGTGTGAAGCATGACTGTTTTGGTTCACTGAGAAACTTTTTGTGAAATGAGCGTGTCCCTCAGATGAGCAGGAAGCCTCCCGGGTCCTCCTCTGCTGCACTTGTGTGCATGCATGGATACAATTACACACCCATCACAGAGCCTGGCCTTGTTTGCACCTACTAACAGACCCTTGAACTTAACACACATCCAGCACATACAGATGTACAGACAGCCAGAACCGCCAGGTGTTTCCCCTGAGTGTGTGTCTCGCCACATCTCTAATCGGACAACCTTCGAATCCTCACCAACTCTTAGGAAGCCAGTTGGATTCCCTGGAGCCAGTGAGATGCCGGCGAGGCAGATGGACATGAGAGAGCCCCAATCAGATCCCACGCTCGGATCAAAGTAGGAGTTTATTCTGCTGCATGTCCATTTTCTTTCGTATGATGACTCTGGCCTATTTGGTCTTTTACCTTAGCCCAGCTGTCCCCTGAATGAACCGTTTTGGCCAAACCTGTGCAGGCCAAGACGTTGCCTCCTAAAATGTAGTGGTGCATGCTTTGGGCTGGAGCATGGCATGATGGAAACAGTTTTGTGTAGCTAAAGCAGAAAAAGTACAGCAGAGTCCAACTTTAGAGCATTTTACAAACATTGTAAAATAGCAGAGTGTTTGTGTTTTAATTTTCAGTGCATTCCCGGATCGTTCAATCCTCCTGACTGCAGGCTTGTTTTAGTATTTGGCATGCTCATGTAACCTGCTTCACAGAACGTTGCAGTGCTCTGTGACAGAAATGTTCTCTACACTGCAAAAACACATGAAACATTGAGATAGCGTTGGATGATGTCATCGCAAATGTACAAAGATTGAAGAAATGTTTAAAAAATATATATTCTTTGTGCGATAATGCTAATACCGCTCTGATGAATAAGCCATATATCAGCTGTGATAACATAAAGTGGTATCACAACATTTAAAAAAAAATAAATAAATCCCATAATGAACCTGTGTTGGTCAGACCTTAGAATAATTTTATATTAACATTATTTCAAAGTAGCTGCGTCAAACTCTGTTCATCCCAGGCTACATCATCACCATGGTTACCATTAAAGGGACAGTTATTCTTTACTCTCTCATCCTATTAGGTTGTCAGATGTTCCTGGAAATAAGCAATAAAAAAACTATTAAAAAAGTGAATTTTTGTAATAAAATCTCAAAGTTCATAAAATTCATGACTTTTATCATGAAGGCTTTTGTACTTAAATCATAATTTTTTTCAAGTATAATTGCATTTTTTTTTTAAGTTGACTTTTTTTCATGAAAAAGCAAAAAGAAAACTGTAGAATATTGAATTTTAAAATTTTACTTTTTTCATAAAAAAAATATTTTTTGTAATTAAATTTCAAATAATAAAAGAACTGTGACCTTTATCATGAAATTGAGACTTTTTCTTGTAAAATCACAAATTTAAAAGAATGGTGACTTTTTTGTAACAAAACAGTTAAATAAATTGGTATTGTAAAATTGCAAATTTAAAAAAAAATCAACACTTTCAACAGCCAAGACTTTTTTATAGTACAATCACAAATGTGACAAAATTGTCACCATTTTTTTTTTGTTGTTGGAAAATATCAACTTTGCACAACATTTTGGACATAAAATTACAACACTAGAAAAATAGAAAATTCAAACCTATTAGTACTGAAACCACAATTTTACCAAAGTCCTGGGATTTTATACAAGAATGTACAACTTTTTGTTCTAAAATCTTTTTAAAGCAGCCACTCTCACCTCAGTTATCCTACTTTTTGATGTCAGTACTGAACCAAACAGGCAGTTACATTAAGATTTCCTCAGTAATGTTATAGTTATAAGTATTTGGTCCGCGGGTAAAGCAGGAGATGCATGAAGTTGGAATTTAAAATTCATGCAGGTAAAGATTGTAAGGGTATAAAGTATACATAATGCAATATATCCTGTGTGAATTAGTAGATAGATGAATTAATAGAGGACTTAAGTGCATTAGACTGCATTAAAAAAAAACTCATTAAAAAACCAATCAACCGCGCTTCTTGCATGCTTTTTGCATTTCGTCTTCACAACTACGACCTGAACGGTGAGCCTTTGAGGGGGGCGGCAGGTGGATTTGCTTGTACAAAAACAGTGCAGTCGTCTTCCCTCAGTTACAATCTTTTACAAATACCACACCGCAGCTGCCTGGGCCAACAAACCCTCACTCATAAGAGAGGAGAGGTAGCCGAGAAGCAAAAGGAAAAGGGAAGAAGGATTGTGAAATGAAGAATCAGTGGGTGTACGGTAGAGAAGGGAGTGTTCGAGGTGTGGTCTTTTGCATTCATTTAGTCGATGCAAACTAGTCTTACTTCATTATACAGACTGATCCCATAGCCAGAGAAATAAATCTGGCTAACACATCAAATTTACAACCTGTGCAATTATTTAAATGTTAGGCAAAATTAGCATTTGAATTCAGCACAAGAAAGGTTGTTGAACTTGAATAAGACAAATAACGTTTACATTATTCCGCCGTGAGCTGTTTTCACTTAAAACTCTTTTTGCAGTGTAGTGCTGTTGTTTTGGCCAGTGTCCCTCTGCAAGCACAGTCAACTTGCATGAATTTACTTGGCCGCTGCACATACCACAGGTGCCCACAGATGTTAATCAGATGTTCAAAGGAGGAGGAGGAGGCTTTAGTTTTTGTTTCTGATCAGTTTCAACTGAAAGAAAAAGGCACCAAGGCACGAATCAAACGAACACACACATTCATCTTCTTCCGTGGTGAAAATCCTGGAGACCGCATTCTTAAAAAGCACTTAAAAAGGCACACATCCTCCCATCAGTCTTGCAGCAACAGTGATTCTGCTGTGTGTGTGCGTGTGTGTGTGAGTGTGTGTGTGTGTGTGTGTGTGTGTGCCAAGCAAGAGATGTTGGATAAGACACTTTTTTTGGCTATTAAGAGGCTCTCACTATCCAGGTGGACCACTGCATTTCAGAGAACACACAAGCACAGGGAGTGTACACACACACACACACACACATACACGCAGCTGGGATGCTGGGGTGCTGGATATGGCCCAGCATTTTAGCAGATGGCCTGGGTGCTACGCTATCAGTCACCATAGTAACATGCTCTCTTTTTCCTCTTTCTCTCTGTCTTTCTCTCCCCATCTCTAGTGCTAAGAGAAGGAAAATGGCAGACAAGATTCTTCCGCAAAGGGTGAGGCTGCATATTTTTACCTTTGTTGTTCTGTTTCTTCTGTGTGTGTTTTATCTTTTGTGCGCAGCGCTGAAAAATCCTGATCGGTTTTTGATGTCCTGGGTTGTTGGAAGGTGCTCAGGGCCAGATGATTGTTTGTTATTTCCAAATAACTGGAGGAGCGAGGGTAAGAAGAGAAAGGATGAGAGGTGCGATCTGAAAGGTTTTCAGAGCTTTTTTTAGGGTTTTGTTCTCTTACTTGAATGATGGTTCGTTGAGGTAAATTGAAATAGTCGGCGGGATGCAGCAAAGAAGACACAGCTGAAAAAGTAGAAGTGAAAGAAACAGCAGAATCCCCACAGGTGAGTGTGTGCAGACAGTGATTTGGGTGTTTTATTATCCTGGAGTCTTAGTTTTTGGCCCCGTTTCTCCTCCGGTCACCTAATCACATCCTGACCAGCACACACGCCACTGAAAGTGCGGAGGTCTTGAGACTGTGAGCGTCTGGGCTCGGGTCTTATCCCCCTGATATTACCCAGACACGGAGATGGCAGCTGGCATGGCTGGGGGGGCGCCACTCCACAACAATGAGTCAGGCACGGGGAATGTCTGCTCCACTCCTCCGTCAGCTTGGCACCTCAGCCCGGTGAGAAGCAGAGAGATGCAGATAAAGAAGGAATGACAGGGAACAATGAAAGCAGGCTTTCAGAGGGAAACATGAAAGAGGCTGAGGAGTGAACTGCAGGAGTGTGTGTGCACAGTTTGGTTAAGCAGCAGCTCTTGATGCTCTGAGGACCTTCATCGGTGTGATGATGTTCGAGTCCCGGCTGGTTGGCTACACAGTCTGCATTTCCAGCGTCCAGAGGACAGTGTGGACGTTGTACATGAGTATTTTCATTTTCTTGTTACTGTAACCTCCTTGGTACTAAATTCATTCAAATAGAAAAGCTATGCAGTTTACCTTTTTTAACTTCTGCCTAACATATCTTTTCTTTTCTTTTTTAATGTTGTGAGACACATCATGACAGCTCCTGTCAGCTCAGCTAACTGGTCAGGATGGCAGATCTGATTGAGACTTCTCTTCCAAAGATGTTAAACTGCAGGGGGAAAAAAATAGCTTAGGCTTGTTTTGGAAACAGCAATGTTCAATTAAAAAATACCTGAAAGGCCACTAATCTGCAGGTTTCATTTTCCAGGCAGCTGCTTTGTAAATTTGACCCAGAAATTGCAGGATTTCGCCTCTAAACTTAAACACTAAACTACTGAACCTAACTGCACACCTAAACTGATAAAGGCAGGAGATGAAACAGTTTATATTTGACAGAAGATTAATGGAGGGCCGCATAATGGTCTATATTAGTTAAAACAACATGTCATCTGTTGTGTTGTGAGCTTAAGTACACGAGACCACACGATTGGCTGTCATCGTGTTATGATGTCATTTTTCCATTATTTGAGCTTACTTTCTGAACCATTTAAGTAATCAACAACAACATTAGCTCCAATCTAACTGAATATGAGGATAACAAATTGTAGCACATTACTTGAATTCTGGTGGGTTTATCTCATCAGTACCTCTTCTTATGGAATGAGATTTCTTTTTCTCCTCACCACACAAATAAAAGTTAAAAAAAATAAAATAAAATACAGGATAAGGTGTTAAAATGTCCTTGAAACAACACGGCAGACCTCCTACCAGCACTCCAATGGACACCTTGTTTGCTTAAGCCCCTCCGTGACGATTAGATTTGTGAGGACGATCCCGTTTCTTAATTCACGGTGTGAAACACCGTCTGATCAAAGACCCTCAACATTAGATTTTTTTCTTCCGTCCGTCCGTACAGATCCGTGAGCTTGTCCCGGAGTCCCAGGCCTACATGGATCTGCTGGCGTTTGAGCGCAAACTGGACCAGACCATCATGCGTAAACGCGTGGACATCCAGGAAGCACTGAAGAGACCAATGAAAGTAATGAAAGAAATGAGAAACATCTGTGTCGTAGATCTCGTTTTTTCCAACTTGATATCTCTCCTTTTGTTTTTGTTTTTTTTCTAAATGGTCAATGTTCTGATCTTGATGATTAACTTTGTGAAATTTTGCATTAAACTGGTCAGTTTGTTGTGCCCTTGTGTCAGCAGCAAAAGCGTAAACTGAGGCTGTACATTTCCAACACCTTCAACCCGGCCAGACCTGATGCTGATGACTCAGACGGCAGCATTGCATCATGGGAGCTGCGAGTAGAGGGAAAGTTGCTGGATGATGTGAGTTTCTTTCTCTTTTTTTTCTGTTTTTTTTTATCTTTTCTCGTAAAACTGTGCTTCATTTGAATTCATTAACCCTTATTTTCTTTCTTTTTTTTGTTTTTGGGCGTACACTAAAATCATTGGGTTTCGTGTCTTAATGGCTCCTCATTCCTCTGAAAAATCACTGCGATTTTAATCTTCCTGTTTAGTATGAAAGTGCGCTGCTCTTTGATCTCGGAGCGGCTTTGAGGCGTCTTTGGCTCACGGTAATACTCTGTAATGATGCGCTCAAACGACTTTGGACAGAAAATTATCGCACGGCCCAAGATGTAAAACGAATGAAATGTGGTGGAGTGTTTTGGAGATGAAAGGTAAAAATAATTTGTTTTGTGCCACGACCTTTGATTTTCTCAGGAAAGAAGTCATTTAGCAGGAGCGCAAAGCTTTAAAGTTTCACGTGCTGCGTCTTTCTGCTTGAGTCTAATAGGAGATCTATCCTGAGAGTGGTTGGTCTGCATTTCTGTTTGATCTTAATCAGCCCCTTGTGGGATATATTACTCGCCATCAGGGAAAAACGATGATATCAATATAGGCACAGGACAAGTGCGTTTTAGGAATTTGAATAGTTAGATGTTAGATGTGCATATGCAGTAGTATGTGTTGCAAACTCAACTGATAGTGGAGATAAAACTGACCACCTCTATTGTTTTTTTTTTTTGTTTTTTTTTTTTTGTTTTGTTTTGTTTTGTTTCTCTACAGCCGGGAAAGCAGAAGAAGAAGTTCTCATCGTTTTTTAAGAGCCTGGTAATCGAGCTGGACAAAGACCTGTACGGTCCCGACAACCACCTGGTTGAGGTGAGTTCAAATGACGCCTTGAAAGAAAAGCTCATGAAAGAGTATTAAATTCTGCCTTTTGTGGTCTCTAAACTCCATCCATCCATCTTCCTCCGCTTATCCGGTACCGGGTCGCGGGGGCAGCAGCCTGAGCAGTGACGCCCAGACTTCCCTCTCCCCAGACACCTCCTCTAGCTCCTCCGGGAGGATCCCAAGGCGTTCCCAGGCCAGCCGAGCGACATAGTCGCCCCAGCGTGTCCTGGGTCTTCCTCTGGGTCTCCTCCCGGCGGGACATGCCTGAAGCACCTCCCGAGGGAGGCGTCCAGGGGGCATCCGATACAGATGCCCAAGCCACCTCAGCTGGCTCCTCTCGATGCGGAGGAGCAGCAGCTCAACTCTGAGCTTCTCCCGGATGACAGAACCCCTCACCCTATCTCCAAGGGTGCGCCCCACCACCCTGCGGAGGAAGCTCATCTCAGCCGCTTGTATCCGGAATCGTGTTCTTTCGGTCATGACCCACAGTTTATGACCATATATGAGGGTAGGAAGGTAGATTGACAGAATCTCCCTTTTAAAAAAGGGGACTGGAGGCTTCCATTTAATTTATAAATAAAGGAAAAGGAACATAAGGCTGTTGAAAAGATAGCAGTGTAGAACTCACTTTGATTGCTTTGTGACATATTCATAAAGTTTATGTTTTCTAAGTTCTAATAGAACATAAATGACACTGTGTCCCACCTTTTTGTGGGATGCTCTGCTAATTTAAATGAGATTTCATTAGTGTTTATTTATATTTTATACCATTCCATCCCTTAACTTTCCCTTATCCAGGTTTAGGTCACAAGGGTGGCAGCCTAAGCAGAGAAGCCCAGACATCCCTATCACCAGCCACCTCCTTGGGAGGACACCAAGGTGCTCTCAGGCCAGCCAAGAAATATAATCTCTCCAATGTGTCCTTGGTCTATAAGGGTCTATGTTCTCCCAGTTGGACATGCCTGAAAAATCTCCCCAAGGAGGCATCCAGGAAGCATCCTAAAGAGATGCCTCAACCACCCCAATTGGTTCTTCCTAATGTGGAAGAGCAGGAGTCCGTCCTGGATGACTGAACTTCTCATCCTATTTTTAAGGGAGCATCTAGCCATGCTGCAGTGAAAACTTATTTCAGCCACTGGTATTAGTAATCTCATTCTTTTGGTCACTATCCATAGTTCATGGCCATACCTTAGGGTAAGAACATATATTTACTAAACAGTAAGAACAGAATCCATGACAGACGGCATCCCTGACAGAGTCCAACCCTCACCTAAAGCAAATCTGACTCAGTGAGCAATACGCCGGTTGCAAGGGACCCAAAATCATATATTCTGAGAGCAACACCCCAGGATACATAAAAGACAAAGTTAAAAAGCTTCTCCAAGTTCACCAAACACATGCAGTGGTTGGGAAAATTCTCATGCTTCCTCCAGGACCCCGGGGTCCTGAGCTGCTCCAGTTTTCTATGGACAAGACAGAACCTGCATTGTTCTTCCTCAATCTGAGGTTCAGCTATCAACTGAACTCTCTTCAGCACCCTTGCAAAGCCCTTATCAGCAAGGGTGAGTTTGATTCCTCTGTGATTGGAACATACATTCTAGTCTCGCTTTTTGAAAAGAGGATCCACCACCCCACCCACATCCTAAACCACGAGGAACTCAGGCACAACCCCAACCATCCTGGAGCCCTGCTGCCACGGAGCTTTATAGCAACCTTGGTGACCTCAGCCCAGTGAGTCCACCTCAGAGTCCACAGGCAGCTTCCTCTGTGGAAGATGTGTTGGTAGGATGAAGAAGATCCATAAGGTATTCTCTCATTGTCAAAAAACAGCAACAGGTCAACAACATATTACGCTCACTATACAAAGCACTGGTAGAGCACTGCTTCCCCCTATCCTGAGCTGTTGGAGGATTTGTCAGAATCTTCTTCCATCCAACTGAAAATCACTCCTGCCAAGGCTGCAGTCTCCATGCTCTGCTGGTCATCTGCTTCCAGGGTCCCACGTGAAAACCAGGCTCGACATGGCCCTTCTTACATGAAGTGTCCACCACTGGGTTGAAGGTTTGCTAGCAAGCTCTAATGCACCTCCAGTTAGCTGCATGGACAATGGAGGCGCGGAGCATGACCCATCCACTCCCCTACCTTGGAATGCGACTGGGCCTGCTGGGCTTGTCCAGCATCCTCCCCTGCCATCTGATCCAAGTCATCACAAGGTGGTGATCAGTCATTCATTCACCTCCTCACTTCAACCAAACTTCCAAACATACAGCCACAGGTCCAATGGCACAACTGTAAGTCAATCATCAAACTACAGTCTATTTAGATTTATTAAGTTTGTGATTGTCCAAAATTTTGCAGTTGCAAGTTGATTTTTCTGATAATGATTGCTCACTGAGAGAGGAAATAGGAGGTCGGTCTACCAAGAGTGATTCAGATTTTCAGTGTTAGACACACTAATTAGGCCGAGTGGATTAATTAGTTAGTGAATGGTTTAATTTGCATGCACATTATTATATCCAATGTGCCGAACGGTGAGTAACATATGAAAATGACCTGACAGTCTTCTCGACGTATTGTTTCCCTTTTTGTGATATGTCAAGGCAATTTATGTAAATAAATATTTTTTCATCTAAGATGTGACAAGTTAATATGAATAAGATTTCAGACAACAGTTGCGTGGACTGCTCACGTCACACAAAGCACTTCTTTATTATCGTCTTTCACTTGTATTATTAGGCTAATAATACAAGCGAAACCTAATACCAAACCTATTACTATTACAAGCGAAACCTATTATTATCCACCATATATATTCTTCTTCTCTATATTATTATTTTCCCGTTTCCATCTCCATAAATTTTGACGGTTCTCATGATTTGCAGCTTTGAGAACAACCCAACAAAAAAAATACATCAAAACGATTGATCGGGATCAGTGTGCTATGACTTTTGGTAGAGATTCATCAAATGGTGTTTATACAAATTGAGAAAAACTACAAAAAAAATAAAAATAATGAAATGAATGGGGTTTTGCCAAATTCTGGAGAAAACCCAGCCCTCTTTGGAGCGCTATAGCTCGCCCATATTTCATCGCAGAGACACCATTTTAACCTTAAACTGTTCACAAGGCATTGTGCTGTTCAAAGAAAACCGTTTTGTTGTTTGACAGAAGGTCTCATTGGTAGTGCCTCAAAATTTCTCCAAAATCTTCTCATCCCATATTATTAATATTATTACCGTCACTACGACATGTGGTAAGTAGAAAACATATAAACCTCAATTTTCATAGCTACATTTATACGTTTTCAAATTTCAATTTCCGAATAAGCTGGAAAACTGCTGTTTAAGAGGACATGTTAGAGAATGAAAAATCCAATTGATAGTCACTTGTCCCTGAATTATCAGTAGACTAATTTGCAAAGCACACAGGCAAGAGAATGTCGCTTCTGCAAATCTGAAAGCCAATTAAATGCATCAACAAGGGTGCTATTCCTCAATATCTGCACAATACATCTAAGCAACAATATCTAGTGTTCATGATGGAGACATAGTTCAGAGGCATAACTCGAATGAGAAACCCACATGTGCAGTTATTTTTTTTTTTAAATCGTGACGTTCCTTATCTTCCAGATTCAAACACTGTAGGCTAGACAGTAACAAACAATGCAAAGCTATTTGAGTCACTCTCTCTTTTTTTCTTTAAAAAAAAGCTTGCAACCCCCCACCCCTAGTTTCTCCCCTCTTCTGTCTCCACAGAAATGACAGGAGAAGTGCACATTTGTAGCTTGCAGGTACTGGTTGGGGTACAGATTGAAGCTATGATATATGACATGTGTTGCAAGCAGTCTCTGTGTATCTCCCAAGGACCTGTCACAGCTCTAGCACAGGCAGTTAAAGGCTCTGATGTACACAGTTTAATTCTCCATTTAGGCCACAATTCACCAACCGCACAAAAAAAAAGAAAAGTTTGTCCTCAGAATTCTTATCTATTGTAAGAAACTACAGGAAACATAATTACCATTAATCAATTCAATTGTTTTCAGTACTGCCTTTACTTTGACTGTTCATGTGTTCAGTATATGAAACTGTAAAAATGCACACTAGCTAAAGATCAGAATTGTGTTTTATCAGAGCACTTCTGAAGTACTATCTTTGATTTGTTCCAGAGCCTGTAATTTTCTCCTACAATATACATTTCCTTAAATTATTTTAGTTAAGTCATAGCCCTGTGCACATTAGTAAATATTCTCTTTTACATTTTTTTTTTTTGTCCCCTCAGGTTTTTAGCCCCAGATCATCTGTTGATTACAGCTGCATTATTCACTCAAGGTTGTGTCATTGCTAGAAGCTAAACTGGGCACATGCATTGTCCAGTGGACTTTATTTCAGTGGTTAATAGTACATGCATGCATGGTAAATTGGGCTTTTAATAACCAAGCACACACACACTTAGTATGAATCTAAGAAAATTCTGATGAAAAAACAAACAAACAAACAAAAAAATGCTGAATGTAAAATTGGAATAGTTAATGGGAGCAGGAGGAGCTCAAGGAATTGATCTGCTTGTGGTGTGTTTTAAGAAATCAAATCAGGTCAAATCTCTTTGAACACCTCCTCCCCCTCTCTTTTGAAAAAACCCTACATGAAATGCAGCTGTAATCAAAGAGCAGATAGTAGCTGCTGGCGCTTAATAGCTGTGGTTTTGTGTTACTTTTACCCTCTGGAAATTGCAGCGATGCTTAGCCAATGATAGTCTCAGTTTGACCAAAAAGAGAGCTCAAACAAAGCAAACCGGGTTGATATTTTCCTCTAGATGGAGAGAAAGGCGAAATCTTGTGGAAGCTGTGATGTGAGATGATAACAGACAACCACTACAATGGAATCAGAAGGTGTGTATATGCTTAGAGGACACAACCTGTTTATATGACATTCCACCAGGCTGTATCCCTGCATTTTCCTACTGTGACCTATGGTTTTGGGGTTGTGTTCCTCAGATCACAGCAGTAGTCTGAAGGGGGAATCTGCTAAGAGTACAGTAAAGGATGCATGTATTTCTCCCGAGCCTGCGGCCCGCTGGTGCTGAGTAAGCCCCGTGCAGCAAAGGATGCTTGTGAATTAATACTCCCTGACAGTAAATGTCAACAGAATTTAAATTACGTTCCCCGCTCTGTCTCATAAGCATGAGAATGTTTTTAACTTATATTGGGTGCCATGAACACAGCCACAAGAGCCTTTGGGGTGTTTTGTTTTTTTTCTCTTTAACTTGAAGACATCTCAACATTTAAAACCACCAGCTCAGTGATTTTCGTAGCATATCATAAACCAGTGTCAAATTCAGCAGGCATGCATGTGGCTAATTAGTTGAATTTAACTGCAATGATCATTAGCATTGTCGACAGAACTGCTGTGATCTCAAACCAGTGCCCTCCCCTCTCCTGGTCAATGGAGCGTTTCACTGTTCATTAGATGGAGACGCTGTGATGGAGCAGGCCTGGCTGCCTGTGTTAGTGTTAAAGCCCTCGTTGGAGCACAACAACAACATCTATATTAAGGTTGCATCCTTCTTAAACAGCAGAAGACCTCGACTATATTGGAATTTAATGAATTCTTAGCACCTGCCTTCATTATAACGTTTTCAAACAGCAGTTTTATTGATCACAGAAATTCACTTTGAAAAACCTGAACCCACATAGCTCCAGTGTTCAGAAGTTGTAAAAACTAAATCTGTACATTTAATATAGGAGACACAGTAAAAGGAAGTAATCAGAGCAACATAGTATAAATAATGTTCATGTTATATATTGATTATGAACATGTGGATATTAGGCTATTTTTTGTGCGTATTTGTCACATTTATAGATATTAAGGGGTTCCTGATAATAAAGCAGTAAGTACATGATTTCTCCAGTCCTTATTGATATTTGTGCATCGGAAATTACATACACTGACGTACTCTTATTATTTGATTTTAAATAAGAAAAGCTCAAATTTGGCTTCTTTGGAGACTGTGATTAAAAGTAACACAGATGTCAACGGGCAGTGACTATCCTGCAGTGACCCCGGGGACCAGACATGTTTCAAAAAGAACACAGTTGACAGGCCAGCAGTATCAATGAGTTGACCTCTCTGCAGCCCACGCCAGCAGGTGTTTTTCCTATTGTGTGTTTTCTTTTCTTCTTTTTTTTTTCCACCTTGCCAGGTTTTATTCCTGGTGTATTAGAAGCTGTTGAGGTATGAAAGGTGGATTTCAGTGGCGACTCAACTATAACTGAGAAACTACCTTGTCTGCCGGAATTGACAAGGAGGCTTATTCAGTCAAAGATCGAAAGATTTTACAAGCAGCCATCACTTTTGACCATAAAGAAAATATTTTCTGTGCGTTTGCCTTACAGGTTTTACAGCATGTACTCTGCTACAGTTAAGCACAGGTGAGGGTGTTGCATGGTTGCATTGCATTTTAGCTCTGGATGGAAAATGTGAACTAGTCATAAAATTAGACTTTTCTTATTTGTGACCTTCTTTGAGACACATTTCATGCTCTTAAATGCAAGACTTTTGTTTAAATCATTATTTTTTGTAACACATCTGCACCATGTTTTCAGTCTTTTGCAACTTAAACCTAATGAAAACACTAAGGGGTTATTTGTATGATTATTGTATTGTATAATTCTTTTTTTTGGCTTAAGTTTATGTTAAATTAATAAAGGTACAAAGATTTTTTTTTTGTTTTGTTTTGTTTGTTTGTTTTTTTTGACAAAAGACAAGAAAAAAAACAAGTGATTATAAGAGGCATCTTTCAAATTTGACCTTATATTGAACATGTACAGTTTCTGAACATCCATTTGCCATCCTGAAGTGGAGTTTTTGCATTCACCTTTTGTGTAAATTGCAAATGTTAATAAATGTAAGCAATCTGTCACATCAGAGCCAGGAAAGGGATATTGCAAGTCAACACCATAAAATTACCTGTGTCTGAAATGGACCTAATAAGCTAATTGACCTTTCCCTATCACTGGCACTTTCACTGCTGTCTTGAGACGAAATCTTGAAAACTGAGTGTTCATTTTCAAGTGAACAACACTCACAAAAGTGAAGAACTTTGTTTCTTTACTTAGCTTTGAAAGGATTTGATTTTAATGAGCAGACTTTGCTCTATCTCTGTGTTCAGGTTTCTTTCATCTCTAACCTACCACATTAGAGCAGGCATAGCTACCTACTAACAACTCTCCTTCCTTTGTGTGCTGAGAAGACAGAGGGCAAATGTCTCCTTTAATTTATTTCCAGAGTAACAGAATTGTGGTACGGGACTGTGTAACATTTATTAAGGTATTTATAAATTGTATTTGGAATATATACATGTCAGATGTGATTCCATTCCAGTTATTATGTCATGTGTTCTTGCAGCATTGCGAGAACACGTTCCTCCTTGTTAAACAGACTGTTTAACAAGGAGGCCATATTATAACCAATAAACATCAAATTGTTTTACAGTCTCCCTCTGCGGTTGTTTCAGGAAATATATTTGTGACACCCTTTGGTTTGAATTCAAAAGTGTATTTGTTTAATGCTCTTTAAAGCTTGTCTCTGTAAGTATTCACATCTGTCTTTGAATTCTCTATCTTGCAGAATTGTGTTGCAAGAAATGTCAAGACAGATTTTGACTCCACCTCCATTCCTACCCTCCCTAAAACCACTTAGACATGCTGAAGTGCACTCTGTCCGTAACTGCATATAAAGGCCCTTGTTTTGCTCCATTTGGAGAAGCCACAGTGTCCAAAGCATTGAGTGTAAAGCACACATCTCCTTGTATATGTAATTTTCTGTGCAAATATGTGTTTTGTTTACAGAGGGGAGAAAGGTTCATTGGTAAACCAAGCATGAAGTGGAAAAAATATGATTCTGATGGAGCATGAGTGGTCAGTTAGAGATGTGTGCTTTCTTTCCTGTCTTGACTATCCTAAGGTCATGTCTTTTGTTCCATTAGTTCCACTTTCTACCCTGTCCAGCCCTCAAAACCAATTTTATCTCTTTAATTGCAG
>JBAMYA010000019.1:2118773-2132719 GCA_037176975.1 Arrhamphus sclerolepis | reverse complement strand
TCCTTATCCAGCACAAAGAGTGCATTGTTAGCAGAGCCATTACAAAAAGTCTTGAATACACTGGACAACATATTGCTCAAGGGAGAAAGCTATGGATTGCAGGGATAGAAGAAAAAGAGAAAGTTCATCAGACCCATCTCATCTGACCTTGGTTGGTTCTGGCGAAGAGTGCAAAGGGACACTAAAGCTGAATAGACAGATTTTCCAAATGCTTTGAATTCCGTTAGGACAGTGAGAAAGAGAAAAGCGAGATGCTCAAATAAATAGGTATAGCCTATAAAATGTAAGTGGCGTCATGCCAGTTTCTTCAGAGGGATGACATTAGGGGACTGGTTTTATTGATGGCTGCACAAAAGGGAGTAAAGAGTGTATACAATTAGGAGGCAATGGAAGCACTGGGAGATTAAGGTTGATGCATTTTTGCAGTATTGCTTTAGGTGTTCTCATTTTGAAAACACAAAGAATAAGAATGGAGTCGAGTATTCATTCTTAAATGGCTTCTTTCCCCGTGTTCTTTTATTTCTTTTCTTTTCTTTCTATTAGTCACTTGCTTTTTCTCTTTCTTTTTGTGTGGATGATAACCACAGCCTGTCTTCGAACAGATGTATTACTTATGACACCCCAGTTTTCATCCGTTCACAATTTTTACATTAGAGTTAAATCTCTGCAGCTGGAATCTCACGGCTGAGTTAGCCCAAGCCCATAAAATATTGAAACCTTCAGAGGCACTGGCAGGCAGGTTGAGGGGAGTTCATGTCCAAAGCCAAGCTTCAGATTCACAGACATCCCAATAGGAGTGTACTACAGAAAAAAGCACTAATAAAAATTTCATTGAAATGAGACGGGGATATTGCTAGCATTCTCCCCAGCATCAGTATGAAATCTTAATCCGAGTTAATGGAAGAGATATGAAAGCCTTTCTGAATTCAAACACAAGCAGTGCATAATTTATAATTTATTGTCAGAAAAGTGATTCCACTCTGAGATTTACTCTCTTTTAGATGGAAGTGGACTCAGTAATACCAAAAGAAAACATAATGTTTTTGACCTCTAATACTGCAGGATTTTACAGTTCAGGTGTCAATATAATCAGGTAAACTAAAAAAAAAACAAAAAAGAAAAACGAAAATCCAAGAAAAACTGTAGCAGTTCTCAGAATGAATTTTCTGGTAACCAGACTGCTGCAGAGTGAGTAAACAAAACAGCCTCTGGAGAATGATGTGTAAGAATTCTTTTGTCCTGAAGGTTGACAGTTTGCTAAAAGCTTCATAATGTTTCCAACATACCATCTTAGTGCTGTAGAGAGCCAAGTGTTATCCTAAAAAGCCTTTTCCACTCCTCCCCTTTTTACTCCAATTGCATATGATGTGTTTGCGTGGCACACAATACAGTTAATTCACAGCGACAGCTTCCTCTTCCTCCTGCATGTGGAGCGTAATAGAACCACTGTCCCATGCTGGAAAACATTATTCTCTAATGTAGCCCCAGCATGTCCAGTGTGGAGCTTGCGGTTGTTCTTTCTCCATTACATGGCAGGGAACAGGTCCTGATTAGGATTAGCACGTGTATTCTCCCTCCCTGAAGACAGCTGAGTTCAATCATCCTGACTCTGGCACTCAATTCACACTCCAGAGCCTCTGTGTTAGCAGGGCCTGCAGCCTAACTGTCCCCTCCATGCAAATGCTACAGTGCGCTTTAACAGGTCACACTTAATGTAACAGACAAAACACTGGAGAAAATCAATTTTTGTGCAATTCCACAAATTCCAAATTAAATGAATTGCACTATTATCCAGCCATTATCTCCACTACTTTATTTAAATAAGACTATATTGCCAATAGCAAAATACCTAGACGAGCATTTGTTATTTATCAGGCGTATAATGCTCTTTGATGTTTGTGTCCCTAAATGGCAAAAGGCAAAGTTGCAGACATGGAGCGCAGGATGTGTTTTACTTTGGCGGGGCAGCTAGATGTTCCTGGAACCTGACAGGATACAGGAAGAGTGTACATGGTTGGCTGAGTCAGGCATATCCAAGGTGATAAAAGCATAAAAAGGAGACATGAATGTTAGATGGCTGCTGAAGCATACAGTGCAAACCTACTTAGAACAGAGGCGACCAGGCTTCCTAATGTGAATGAATGAATTAATGTGCATCTCAGTTTCCACTGACTTCCAAGGTGATGAAGCTCCAACAAGTAGAAAGAGGGGGAGAAAAGCAAGGTAACAATGTCATTACATGCCCTGCTAACATTAATAGCCACAGGTAATGGAAATTAAGTTTAAACATGCAAATCTGTTTTTCACCATTGTTTATTGAGATTAATCCACATTCACTGAGTTTAATGCAATTAATGCACTGAATGCTTATCATTAGATGAGTGCTGTGTTGGAACAAGGCTAGGAGTGTACACCTACCCAGAGGAACATGAAGAACCACTTTAGATGGCAATCAGCGAGCAAAGGGTTGTAAAATGGAGCTACCAGCAATGACTTATTGATGACTGAGTATGTTCCCTCACCAGTTTAATTATGAGTTAGTTAATTCACAGCATTCGGGGAGTCAACAGGAGACGTGTTGGATGTCATTAAGATATCCCACAACTTCATCACTAAAGCCCCATCCATAATTCACCCTCAGTTCAAGTGTGACTAAGATGGCTTTATTTTAGAACAGCCTTAACGGAGTAAACTCATGTGGAAAAAGGTCTGTTGTGCTGCACGGGTCTCCCTGTCTTGCCAAGTGGAAGAGTTAAGAAGTGTAAAAGCTGCCTTTTTGAGAGAGTGGAGCAGACTAGCAGAGGAGGAAAACATTTCTCTGCAGTTGAGAGGAGGTCACATGATGTAAGGAGAAGAAGAGCCATGTGCAATGGGAGCAATTTCTTGACCTTCTAACTGTAGCAGAGGTGATGCTGTTCATCTTTGGGAGGCTACTTTTGTCAGGTAGTGCCTCAGCTCTGGAGGCGCTCAGGGACCTGCCATGCACTCTGAAGTGTCCAGCCTGGGACAGGAAAAAAAAAAGGAAAAAAAAAAAGAAAGGCCTGCTAGTTATCTGTGGACCGTCTGTGTTCGCTCACTCAGCTTTACTTTACAATTCCTCTTGTGGGATTTAGTGCCGACCACTCACTCTTACTCAGTCTGACTCCTCAGTTCCCTCCCATCTCTCTTTCCATTCTTTCAATTTTTTCACTCTAATTTTTCCCCTCTCCACGTCTTAACCAGTCCCTATCACATCCATCACTGGTCTCTTACATCCATCTGTTGTCTTCCCAGTGTACCCAGACTTGTTATTGTTTTTCTTTTAGGCTTGGCAAGCCTGTATTCACAAATGGTTTGTTGCCTGCTTACCAATGTTTCAAACTTGCGTCTATCAATTACTGAAGAAGCAGAATCGAGTTGAGCTTGTCTGAATAAAACACTCAAGGCTATAATCACACATTGTTTTTTAACTTACTGTGTTCTTCTTCTCCAGCTGTGTTCTCTGATAGATGAGTATTTATTTATTTTTTTTTACATAATTCTAAGTCAGAATACTGTGTGCTTCATTTACCTGGAGAGACACATTCCTCGTCTTTGTTTTTTTTTGTTTACTGTCTCCTGACTTGGTTGCATCCTGGCCCCAATCCCAGAACTTGCATATTCATCTGGTCTAGGTGCTAATTTGTGTGTTTCATGCCTGTACTCACAAGCTTGTTTGCACACCCGGTTCCACCTGGGCTTGTTTTGGCGTCCCGTCAAAACCCAGGACAGTGGAACAAATAGGGCTTGTGAAAAAAAGAAAAGAAAAAAAAACACATGCATATTTAATTATGACAGGACACTCTCCCTCTATTTCTCTCCATTGATTTGTCCTCTGAGAGGAGGTGCCTTCTTGCAACCCTGCATTATTGTCGCCTTTTTGAAGTATGCCAAGGAGAAAAAAGTGATTAATATTTAAAGTGCTTACCGCTATCCACTCACACACACACACAGACACACACACACTCATGTAAATGTAAACATATCTCATCTTCATCCAGGCCTGATTTGGGATTAAACATGATGTATATACATTGTAAAATATATTTCTCCATACATGAAATGTTGATGTATTTAAACTGAAGCATGTTCTCCAATGCAAGAAAAAACAAGTTTTTACAGCTTGTTGTGTGTACACCGTACAACAATGGCAGTGCAATAAAAGTTATTATTAAATCAAATTTAAATTTCGATCATTGTCCATAAAGATTAATGTGTTAATGTTAATGTTAATGTGTTTTTTTTCACATTTCCATTTAAAGCTGACAACTGAAAATTTACATCAATGAATTTTATATCTAAACTGCAACAAATGCCAACATTAAATCTATGTGTGTCTTTGTATTATTGTTGTAAAAGGCTCAGTTGAATGTTTATTTATTTATTTATTTATGTACTTACTTAATCTAAGCTAATTAGACTTAACCAAACAACATCATAAAACTCAAATTAATTATTATTTTTTTCAATTATTTAATTTAATCTTCATTTATTCAAGAAAAATACTTGGATATTTAAAATCTGCTTTACAAGAGCATTCTGGCCAAGACAGGAAGCAGCTTGGTTTAGACAGGTTTGACAGATGGTATGTACACACACACTCACACAAATAAAATGCTTAGAATATACCACAAAAAGCAAAAACAACAACGGCATAAAGCTAAGATCTGAGTTCTCATTTATAAAACTGTGCGTAGGATCTGGTGCTCGGCCAAAAGCCACAAATAGCATGCGCCAGAACAAAAAAAGAAAAAAATTCTGGTTTATAAAACTGCGCATACGCACGCTTGCAAGCAGTTTCTCTTTACAAATCAAAGTCCACCAAGAAGTTTGCACAGGTGTATGCACCACATATTCTGCCCTCACACCCACATTCTACCATAAAAGATCAAAGCTAAGGACCTCTTGAATGCTTTTTGTTGCCATACATCATGCGTACGCACCTTCCTGTCTATTCTCTGTGTGGAGCCCGGCTACCGTCCCACTAAATTTGCCAAAACCATGTTTGAGCACAATAATAACTTGTACATTAATCAGATGCACATTTTCACAGTTCGTATAGACAAATTCATCTACACTCGAAGCCCTAATAACAATGTGCCTACAGTCAATTGGACCAAAACATTAAATTGCTCTTTTAATGTTGTTGTTCCCCCACATTGTAAGGAAACTGGAGGTGCTAACTGGCTATGGAAAAAATGCCATCCAGTCTAACATTATATATTGTTAATTCCAAACACACATCTGTTGGTTAATTTCCACTTCAAAGAGTGTATTTTTTCCAGAAACCTGAGAAGGGTCAACACCTGTACATGGTCTGGGATCACGTGATTCAAATTCAATTCAAAAATACTTTTTTAATCCCCAAAGAGGGATTCAGTTGTTGCTGTAGTCATCATGATTTGAGTCTCTTCATTGCAGATGGTTATTGTTGTGAGCCCGAGGGATCTTCTGTTGCGGTTTGTGTTGCAGCGGATCTGAAGAAGCCTCTGACTGGAAAAATGTCACAAAATTTGAATGTTGTCAGTCCATTGAATGGATGTTATTAGTTGTTTTCTGTCCGATTCCTGGTCAAGTCAAATTTATTTCTATAGCACATTTATAAAAACAACCAGTATTGACCAAAGTGCTTTACAGGCAAACATCAAACAACATTAAGATTATTGTTCCTATTAGGGGTGTGCAAAGCAGCAGTATTATTTATATCCATTATAATAATTATGGATATGCAATATTGGTTGATGTTTTTCCATAAATCCAGCAATGAACATGTAACAAAGTTTTTAATCAATCACAACCTTTGTGTGGAAAGTTACATGCACAACTTTCAGGCGCTGTTTTGCGTGTGTGCAACATTCATGAATGAGCACCTTAATCAGCTCCTTGATATTTACCTCATTCTGCAAGTTGTTCCAGGGCGAAGGAGCAGCAAATTCATCAGCCTTTTTTCTCCAGGTCAGAATGCACTTTTGTAACTGTCTGTAAGAGTAATCCTTGTGTGCAGAGACTGTAATCACTGTAAACACATATATTAGCAAACCTAATATAGTTTTATCACTAAAAACATCCAAACAGACAAGGCAGACCATCCAACGTGGACATATAGGACACAGTGAAGAGTGAAGGCTTTAAAGTTTGTGATGAATCTCAGTGCTCCATGATAAACAGAATCCAAAGCATGTAGACACCTAGAAGGTGCATTCTTATATAAATGACATAATCATAGTTCACCACAGACATAAACATGGCAGCAACAAGCTTATACCCTCAAATGAAGTATAAGACTTAATTCTAAAGTAAAACCAAATTTGACCCTGAGTCTTTTTACCAGCTGCTGAACATGAGGCACCACAACTCAATAACAGAACCTTGAGAAATGGTTACTGACAAAAGGTTTTTGGAGATTGTTTTTCAGTTCGGCAACAGGGTGAGCTTTCTTTTTCTTTTTTTTTTCAGCATTTAAAACAAACTTGAGATTAAGCAAGTTGGTGTTGATGGTGTTGAAAGCATTCTTAAGTTAAGAGAGACATGCTGAGCTGTAGATGCCTACATCATCTGCACAACAAGAGAGGTTTTCATTGTGAGTATTTTGGTGAACGTTGTTTACTGAGATTAATTTTAATTCTTATAGATTGCAAGAGTGGTCTCAAGACCAACCCTCATGGCACACCTTTGGCTTGTGGAAGAGATAAGACCTTCTGGCTGTACAAGCTGAGTTCTGTTTGAAAGATAGTTATTGAACCAACCAATAATACGGTCAGACGGTCCAATGCTCAAGAGTCAAATGCTTTAGATAAGTCAATAAACAGACCTGCACAGAGTTGTCTATTATCCACTGATTCAAGAACATAATTTAAAACTTTCAGAGTTGCTGCAGTTGCTCTGTGTTGTTTTCTAAAACATTACAGACTGAAAACAAGACTGTTTTTTTTTTATTCCTTCCTTCGGCTGGTGAATGACAGGAGTTCTGGGGTTCTGAGGACCTGGGCCAGGACAGACAGCTTGGAGGTGGGCCGACAGTTATTCAGATGAGTGGGATCACCACCTTTAAATAGTGGGAGAATGAAGGCTGATTTCCAAATTGGTGCTGCTGATTTTGTCACACCTCAGAAAATAAAATCTCTAAAAAGCTAAAAGGATGACCGATTAAAGACTCTCCACTTCTGTCAGATTTTGTTCTCAGTCCTTAGAAGGGAATTGAAGTGATGAGGGAATTGAGGCTGAGGATTTTGGAATCATAAAAAAGATACGCCCAAGGGCAACTGATGAGACCTGAATGGACACCCAACATTGACAAAGTTCTAAAAACTGTTGCAAAATATCATATATTCAACAACAACAAAAAAATACTATAAATTAGTGAGTGAGTGGCCTTTGTTAAGGATATACTGGTTTATTTCCAACATTAGCTGTTTAATTTCAGTTTGACTTCATCATATTTTTGGGCAAATTTCTAAAATTAAAATTTCAATATGAATGAAGTCTTCCTATTTCTCTTTTGAACTAATTTCTTATAACATTGTCAAGTAAAGCTTGTGGCCTTTAGTTAGCAAATGTACCATTTGCTGTTTAGGAAAATGCTAAATATTAGGCATTACAATTTTTCAAACATTACTTACAATTCAAAAAGCTTTTTGTGGTTCAAATATCTCATTTGTATTTGCTCAGTTACCTTGTATAAGATATATAACAGACCTCTTTTAGAGGTATGCATTTTAAGCTGCATAAACTTCTGCTGCACAGCAATATAAAAGAGGTTCTTGGAGACAAAACAATAGACTCATCAGAAAGGAGTTGAAAAGGCATGAGGCTTGTTTTCTCAAAGGCCTGACCTCTTTTCCTGACGATCCGCATTATGGTGAGAACGTGTCTCCTTTGCATACAAAAGGTCAGGGAGATAAATCACAATCCGCATACGCGACTTCCCTGATTCATCACAGCAAAGAGGGTCAAAGTGTAAGTTGTAATATGAATTTCCACCTAAATATATGATGAATTGTCTGTTAGTTTCATGCATCTATTCACATGGAACTATTCAGTGAAGACATGCCCCTGTTTTGAAAAAGAATAGAATTCTATTTTATTACTTTTCACACTTTGGGTGTGAGGAAGGAGACTAATTTAGCCCTTGAGGTCCTGGAGATGTTTATTGGCTTAGTGAGACTTGTTCTTGTTAGATAAAACATGATGATGCAATTCTCCGAAATAATATGCTCTACTAGTTAGCAAAGCTCCAGTTTGGATCTTGGGCTGTGAGCATTTTAGCTCATTCTCAGTGTTCCTGCGATCCCTACTGAGACATTAATTAAATTTCCTTTAAGGTCCCTTTTCAGCAGCTGCTCCTGTAATGCTTTTGCTCTTTAAAAACCTGCATATATAGGTGCCCTCACCATCTCAAAAACAAGCTCCTTAATTAACGTGGAATTATAACAAACAGCTACGATTTGCCTCGATTACTGCTCTATTTCCCTCTTTTTTTTCACTCTCTCTCAAGATCTTTTTTTTTTTCCAGTGAACTTAAACACAAAATACTCTGTCCTGTTTCTTTAACTCTGCGCCTTTTTTTCTGCAAAACATTTGTCTTTCTAAATCTGAAGGCTGTCATCTCTCTCAGTGGATGATCTCAAGAGCAGGCAGAGGTTCAGGAAGGAGATGAGTGCTGCCATCGAAGCAGGCATCACACCTCTCCCACACGCAGCTAATTAGAGTTAATTATTAATACACTTTGATTTTTGCTTGCTCCCCCACCACCAGGTGCCAAAGTATATTTTGCATGTTTTTCCAAATGAAAGGAATACGGTTAATTGATTGATACTGAAGGTTGTGTTTTTTTTCTTTTTCTTAACTTGCTTGTTAAATCAAAGGCACTGCCGGTTTAATTGAAGGCAACAGTGTTTGAAAGTCGGTTTTAAAACATATTAGAAGTAAAGTTCAAAAGATAAAGTCATTCAGTAGCAAAGTTTGCCATAAAAAAATTCAAAGGAAGGCATAATGTGTGTACTTAAATTGGTATAAAGAGTATGTTCAACACATTCATCGTACAGGGTGTTAAATCCTACTGTTTTAAAACCTATGACATTTCTTAAATAGCTACATGGTGCCCTTTGGACACTGACAGCAAATGCTTAAATAACACACCAGAGTGTTTGCTTATGGATGATAAAGGTCTCATAAAGAGGTTAAAGGGAAGGTGGTGATGAGCAGCAGCCTGAGTTTGAGAGATATTTATAGACGCACGCAGGCCAAGATCCCTGGTCTTCTGGTTCTTTTTCTTTGGCATTTACATTTAGCTGCACTCACTACTTAAGCTGTTTTGGTATCTCCTTGGTAAGTTTAGGCAGCAGAAATATAAAGAAAAAAGAAAAAAAATAATAATAATCAAATATATTGACATCCAATGCATTATTATTCAAGCTAGATTTGTTGTCAAAATCTTGATTTATTTTATTTATTTATTTTTTGATCCTACTCCTTTGAAAAGGACGTAAGGCAGCAGTGCTGCTGGTGGCCCACCACACAGAGCTGTTAGCCAGCTGGGCTTCAACTGCTCATTTTCAGGAGTCCTCCAATCGCAGTTATGTTGGGACCTGCAGTCAGTCATCCCGGTTGGCCCCTTTACGGCATTCCTTGGCTTCTGAGGTGACTGCCATGGGTTTTCACCAGGACTTCTCTCGCCAAGCTCAGCCACAGAGCTCTGCTGTGGGACTTCCCATCATGCCACGATTGAGCAGCACTTGCTTCTTTAAAGCAGATATTCCAGTAGTGACACCTGAAAGGAGGATTTTCAGACATAATGCAAATAAATAAATAAATAACAAAAAGAATATAAAGCAACGTGAACTGTCATCCTGGGTTAGCAGAGGCTAAACCAGTCAAGCTAAAACAGCCGACTGGTGGGATGGTTCCAACTGGCTTCTTGATGGTTCTCATTGCAACAAGGCACCACACAGTTCCAGCACAAAGAGACTTTAAAAGCTCTTTGTACAATGCTATAGGTCATGTGACCAGAGGGTTTGTTCACAATATACAGTCTATCCTTTGAAGCTGCTCTATGTAGCAGTACCACCCCAAACCAAATGCTGGCAGCAAATCATGAGACCAGTCATGTGTAAGCCACAAAGAAGTGCAGTACTGAGAGATATAAAGTAAGCTTTTATTTCGGTTGGATGCACTGAGCAAATGTTTTGAAGTTTATTCATTATTAATACATCTGAAGGACAGGAGAAAAATCTGTGAAATAATAAATTCTATGGCCACTGGTTGCAATAATGCAGACACGCATAATAAACCACAGTTTCTACAAATCTGTGGGAAGATTATGAACCCATGTGTAACATTCATGAGTCTGAAGACATAATTTCTTCATCAACTTTCCTTCATTAGCCAGTTCTACCAGTTCTGTATTGTATTTCATTTCTTTACTCGTCTATAGAGATGCGACACATTGACCCTCTCTTGGGATCCTTCTTGGCTGCCTGGCTCCTCCTTGTGGGCTGTGGTGTGCACACCTGGTCCTCATCTCCTACAATCAAGCCTTTTGTACTTAAGCCTTGGTCATTCTTCCATTCTCTGCTGGATTGTTCCATCAGTCTGTGTGATTGTTGTTGGTGTGTAGCATAAAAACCTCTGAACTTTGGCTTATCCTGTGATCAGGTTGCATCACCTTCCAGTTTTGTCCAAGACTTAAAATAAACTATATTGTCTCTTCAGCCTTTTGTGTCCAAGTGCTTCCATATCAAAATCCCCTTGTTTGTTTCTCTCTCTCTTGTTTTTTAAGATTTATTTTCCTGATGTCTGTGGCGGTGATGAGGCATTGACCGTGGCCAGAGGATCAGTTATACCGCTGTAAACTTACTCTCAAACTAATTGACAAGCAAGTCAATAGTAGTCGTCAGTTAGACCATGATAGACCAAATCCTATGATTAGTTATGTCACACTCAATGGTAGGATCCGGTTAGTGGTGGTACGCAGCTGGTCCGTCTCTATAAATGAGCGCAGCGTCTCCAGAGGGCTCCACTGTCAACAATGCACACGCAGCTGATCTAAGTTTAACATATCAAAACAGTTGTTCCAGCCCAAACATAACACCAGCACCCCCCAACACACACAGACTCAATAAAAAGCAGCCCAAATTACAGCTTTCGAGAAACTCATGTTGAAACTATAAAACTATTACATGCGTAATACAGATCATTGATTAACCAATGATTATCACTGATGGTGATGTCAAGTTAAGCAGATTCTCTCTGATTTCAAAATAAATGAAAAAAATATGAGTGAAGGCTTGTGTAAGGTTCTACACAGCTCAGATTTTATCAACATGCCCAATATTGTAATTTTCAACCCAACGTTGTCTAAAAGAAACCCGTCCAATCTGGCAAACTTTGAACACCGTGTCAGGAGAGGTTGCATTCTTCCAATAAGTCAATAATATTTCTATCTATCTATCTATCTATCTATCTATCTATCTATCTATCTATCTGTCTAATTTAGAAGAGGAAGGAAAACATATATTTGATATGCTGTGTTGCTTACCATATCTTGATGATTTAGTTAGTACAACACTAACAAAGGATGTTGTTAAACCTTCACTGAGATGTATGAACATTTCTATTTGGCCACTTCCTCATGGTAAACACAGACAGTGATGAGTTAAAGACTGTTTGAGTTCAAATTTGTATTTACTGTATTCTTTCATTTTAAACTGAGCTATCTGTCTTTATGAACTCATGCTAAAGGCTTACTCCAAATAGATTAACTTTGCAAAAAAAGAAAATTGAACGGAAAAAAATAAAACAAAAAAAACACAGCAAAATGACAGTCAAAGCTTCCAGGAAATAAAACAAAAACAAAAACATTAAAACGATTATTTAGAACCATGAAAATACTATAAGCAAAGAAGACACTTCTAAACACCGCTAAAACACCACTAAACAAACACTATCTGTTCTCTCTCTCTCCGCTGTCTCTCTCGCTGATCCTCTTTCTCACCCTGCTGAACAGCTCAACACAGCACAGGCACCACTGCCACTACTGTAATGTACCTTATATCAGTACAAAGCTACACTTCTAAGCTTTCAGAATCCATTTGAATTACGTCGCTAGCACGAACAGTTGCAGAGTTACGGTAATTCTAGGAATGTATGTGATTTTCTGTTGCCGGTGACGGCATCCGTTTTTAATCGATATTTAGAGTCAGAAATGGATGTAGTATATCATGAAAATAAGCATCACGATACATCGCCATATCGATATTTTATCACATCCCCAGTTATTTTTGTTACATTGGTGTTTATATTTCAGCACAACTTATTTCAATAATACTTTGTTTTTCCTTGAAGTGAAATTTAATTTGCTAATGTGAGTGTCTTTGAGCTCCCAATCAAGTCCTTGAATGCCTTTTTGCACTGTGGTATTGTAATCGCTAGTTGGAATCAGCAGTTAGTAAGGTCTATTTGGACATTTTCCACAGGGTCATCTGGGAAATTAAAGTATTTTGCACAGGTTGTGTTTTCTTGATTGATTGCAATAATAACATTGGTGCTAGTGATATGATATGGAAGCGTTTAGGAGAGGTGGCAGGGCAGTTTTTAACTAGGATATTCAACAAGATCTTAGAGAGTGAGAGGATGCCTGAGGAATGGAGGAGGAGTGTGCTGGTGTTTATTTCTAAGAACACGGGGGATGTGCATATTTGTGACAACTATAGAGGCATGACGTTATTGGACAGAGTAGTGGAAGCAAGACTAAATGTAAGCATTTATGAGCAGCAGTATTGTTTTTGCTTGAAGGGTACTGATAAGAGAAATACAGAGGTCAGAGGGAGCTACGTTGTGTGTTTAGATTTTGAGAAAGCATATGACAAAGAGAAGCTGTGGTATTGTCTGAGGACATCTGGAGTAGCAGAAAGGTATTTTAGAGTAGTGCTGGATGTGTATGAGAGTTTCAAGACAGGGATGAGGTGTGCTGTACGTGTGACAGGGAGTTCACGGTGGAAGTGGGACTGCATCAAGGATCAGCTCTGAGCCCCTTGTTGGTTTCTATGGTAATGGACAGAATTACGTTAAGGAATGACATGAAGGAAGTGGTTCAAAATAGTACCTGAGCTACCTGCAAAAAGGTTGTTAATACCGTCTTAACCAAGAAACTTAGAGCTGCACCACCCATGTTTGCATAATGATTTGTTGTACATGTCTGGTGTCTTTCCTAAAATAGATTTGTCATTTCATTGGATTCATTAGTTTGTTTCTCCACTAGAATGTGCTTAAGAGCTCTTTGAGCTAAGAGCTCTATATCAAGGGCTAAATGTCAAGTATTTTAAGTTGAGGGCACACCAGGATGACTGGAAGATATTAGGAAATTAATTATCCTGTAAAGTACATTTTTTTATGGTAGGGAGAAACTGACACATTGATTAATGTGCCTAAGGGTGTTTGCTTGTAAGAAATATAATTAATTTTTTACATCCAAGTGAAGTTATTAAAATGAATGAGAAGACCTTGACTTAGCAAACTCAACAAACATGCAGAGAAGTGCACTGTGATTACTGGGAGAGGGCTGTGCGGCACGCTGGCAGAGCTTGCCGGTCACATGCTTGCTCTCCCTGATGTCTTCCCCTTCTGCAGCGCTCCATATCAAACCTGCATACCGTGCCAATTAGCAACAAAGATGAGGCACCAGGGCCATGCACTGACCCTCTTTATTTACCTCTTTAATGAGGTCCAATCATCACTTTAATTTTCTTCTAAAAGGACAAAGCAGGGAGTCTGTGGAGCAGTGTAGGGAGAGGAAAGAGGCCAGATTGAGATAATTAGATAATATTTAAGTCGGGCATTGCTGACAAATTATGATCCTCTTGTTTAAAACCTTATATACATATGTGTGTGTGTGTGTGCACGCGCGCTGGGAAAGAAGAATGTTTCCTTTA
>JBAMYA010000019.1:2067097-2081242 GCA_037176975.1 Arrhamphus sclerolepis | reverse complement strand
CTTTTACGTAGGGTATAAACGGGCCTTTTGAGGGGTTCCTGCAAGATGCAGAATATTAATTCACAATGAATTACAGAATGACGTAATACTTGAAGACATCACATAATGAGAGCTTCGTATACTTAAACAATCAGAGTTAAGTTCATTTATTAGCTCATATTTCAAAAATGTGTCCAGAAAATAACTTAATAATGTGAAATTGGTCAGTAAGAATTATCGCTCTCTCTCTTTTATAGGTCGGGGAACATTTCTATAATTTCATAATCATTATTAGTTAGATGTCCGTGAAAGAGATGTTGACTGATGCTGAAGTGTAGAAGCACCTCTGGTGTGTTTTTGAAACAGCGTTTAATGAATAATGGGAAAGTGTAGGAATCATAAACCCTGTCACTGCAGCTCTGACAGCAGAAAGGTCTACGGCACCTGTTACTGCTGTCCTCTCTAAGCGAAACTGAGATAATCATTCCTGCAGTTCAGTTGATGCTACAGCTTCTACAACTGCTCTTGTTTCCCTCAGGTTTAGTCTAGCTTTAGTTTCACAGCAGACTTTTTACTGGGGAGAGGAGTTGTGTAATCCTCCTCATCTGTCTAATAAAGTTTGAGGAAACCGCCTGCTTGTTACACATCATGTAAACCTGTTTAAAACATTTGAACTATATACAAATTTGCCAACACAGTTTGATTAATCCATGAAAAATTTGTAATGGTGTCAAATGTGCAGCATAAATAGGCCAGTCTCAACATTACATCAGCCCATTAGTAAGATGTTACTCTTTAAAAAGCACAACTTCAAAATTACAAGAAAAAGACACTGCAGCAACTTATCAGATCAGTTGCGGAGGAAAAACTTCAGGAAGCCTTAATCATTTCCTGAAGGTGAGTTATTCATTCGCGGAGGAGGGAGGGGATTTAGAGGAGGGTTGTTTACAGTGCACTTCTTTGTTGCTTACACTAGGGGCTGACACATGATATTTCTCATGATATGCTGCCACCATTCTGTTCAGGATGGTATTGGTGCATAGAGCAACTTTACAGGTAGAATAAGTGATTCTAGACCATTTCTAACCCTGAACAAATATTGACATGTTTAGATCCTTGCCATCTGCTCGCAGCCTTACCCCCAAACCATAACAAACATTTTTCCAGCCAGCCGCGACAGGAGGAGGGTTCGGAGGCTTTGGAGCAGGGGGGGCAGAGGCTTGGTAGAATTCATGATGGGGCCTGTATTATCAGAGGACATTGGAGGGAGGGGGAGGGAGGAGTTTGCTCTTCGTGTTTTGGTAATGTTTTGCTTCAAACATCCACAGCTTTGACCTCATCCAAAAAAATCCCTTACCCTCCCTTTAAGGAAGTACCAAGGATGAAACACACCATAATTCAATGAATTAAAACAAACACTTGATTTGTGAAATTATTGATTTACAGTCTAGTCTTTGCTAACCTTTGTTCTATTAAAAAAATAATAATAATTGTAGTTGTTCTGAGTTGGTGGAAAGACCTGCAGAGTAAGAGGGCTTCATCGCACTGAGATGGTGATGATCATTGGAGTGTTAAGTTTCCTCAGGCAGTTGGAGGCAATGTTAATTTGTGGAATGATTATCTTGTACCTTGAAAAGATGTTGTGTGAGAGAGAGTCTTTATCATTCTATAGAGCAGTGGTGCTTTTTCTTTTGGTAACATAAGTAGAGGTTATTAATTTGTTTAACTTGGTTTAGAATTTTAAATACTCCCTACTAGAACCATGTGCAAAGGAAGAAGAGTCTTTATGGTGCTTCATGGGGAATGATATGAAGGAAATTCACCTCAGAGACTGGACATCAGAAGAATAGCAGTATATGATGTAAGCTACTGAAGTAGATGGATGTGATCTCTGTAACATCAAACTGAATTAAAGGCAAAACAGAAAACACATTTGCAGAAATATTAAAATGCACAAGGCCAAGAGTGTTTTCACCAAATGAATCATTTTATCAATAGTGTTGATGTGAAGTCTGCCACATCATATCGCACATTACTGACTTCACTTTGTAAAACCAGCTCAATAGCCATGAGCGAGGCATTGCTCATGTCATCTGCAAATCATAAATTGTAGCTCTTGACGCGAACCGCTGCACAGAAGCCAAGTGCCAAAGGGCTCTGGCCAGAGCCAGTCTCAGACTTTAAAGTGGTTTTGAAACAGTGAGCAAAAGGATGGCCAGAATTTGCCCCTGAGCCTAACATTGACAGAGCTTCAATCTTCAATGGTAAAATGGGGAAAAAAAATGAAAGGGGAAAAAAGATGAGAAAGAAGAAAAAACTGTAGCGTAGCTGGCTCATCCATCATTTTTTTAAAAGGTCAGAATTTTGTTGGTGGAATTGGGAAGAGCAGTGAATTGCAGATGCACAGAACAGCAGGGTATTTTCCGCTGCCATGACCAGCTAAGGAGAGCTCCTTTAAAACACATCTGCCAGTAAACATTCTGGCTTGACTCTGGGTCATCTCTCCTGTCTGGACAAAACTCAGCAGAGCATGAAGATGTACCTGCACAAAACCCCAACACTGACTTAGTCACTTTAGGCTTCTCTCTTTGTCCAACCACCTTAATTCATTTTAATTGTTTTCGTGGTGCAGTCGTGGGTTGGTATTTCCTTAATTATGGGGGGGGATATAAAATTGTATAAAACATTCAATCACCTCAAGTATTAAAAAAAATCATGCTAAATTATTTCATTTTATTAATAGCACAACTTGACTTAACTAGGCTATGATGCTGTTAATTTAAAGAAAATCATGGATTTAATACATTAAATAGAAATATGGCCCCATAGTACTGCAAACAATCTAACAAAATGTCATTCAAAAATATATAATTCTAAAACTACATGTCTCAAAGGTGCATTTGGAAAAATCCGGAGGAAATGGGGCAAAGAAATCACCAGTGAGGCCTGACTGAAGTAAACCCCATCAGCAGCTAAGTGCATCTTTACCTCCTTCATCCACCACAGACAAGGGGGGAAAGAATGACCTTCTGTCATGATGGACGGGCAGAAACAAACCAAACACACGTCACTCACAAAAGACACACACTTTTTCAGAATGTATTGTACTTACAGAAGAATTCAGTACAGTCTGAAAGCACTTTCTCCACTGCTGTCAGAGTGATGAAAAGGTTGCTTTCCAAGAGAAAAAGAAATAGATGGCAAGAGGGACAGATGTGAGCTTAGTTATAAGTCTCTCCATCAGCCCTGTAGCTGCTGCTCAGACACCCCTGGGATACACAGAAACATCTGGAAAGAATTGTCTGTGGGATTGATACAGTACCTAGAGTAATAAAAAATGAATTTCCCTTCCGCGATATAAACACAAATGACCTGAGCCAAGATGCATTTGCTTAGATCTGCTTTGATCCCTTCTATCCTGCATCTTGTGCCTTCCTCTTTTTTCTCCAATGTGTTTTTCAAGCAGTGTGCACAGTGTTTGAGCAAAGTTGACAATAGAAAATAGCCCTGTGGATTGTATGGTTTCTGCCTTAGTAGCAGAAAAGCCGTCACGCCTGAATTGCTCACCAGTTCATAATCCGAAAAACACGTTAAAGGTGTCCTAATATCAGAATTTAAAAGGCAGAAGACGTATTATCACCTTCCCATGGCGACATAACAAGCAATGAAGCTGCTGTACAATATTTGAGCAGCCTCTACGCTTGGCTAGACAAGTAAGAGAGAAGTGATACATTAAACATGAATTGTTCGAAGGACACAGACTACATAAAAGCATGTGGTGACAGGGTCAGAGGCATTGTGCACGACATGAGTGGAGAGGACAGATTTGCAGAAAGTGTTTTAATGTGGCCACTTGTGCTGAACATTGTTTAGAGCTCAGTGATTTGAGATTAGTACCACAGGGGGCGGCCCCAGGGCATTTTTATGATGAGCTTTAGAAAATGTTGCTGAACTCTGGAAGGTGGCTATCTCTTTTTTTTTTTTTTTCTCATTATGGAGAATCTTTTACAACTACTGGAAAAAGCTTAAATTAATTAAAAGAAATGTTTAAATGTTTAAAACTGGCATTTCTGACAGATCCAATTTTCATGCCCTTATGAGTGCCCTCCACCAGCTGCTCCACTTGCTGCTTAGTGGTCAGTGAAGTGTTTAAGTTGCGGCCTTGAAACTTGTTCTAAGGGCCCAATTTGGCCAGTTTCTGCACCGCAAATGATTCCTGGGTGAGTCAGGTACCACCCTACCAGCCTGCCTCCAGGGACCTCTTCATTATGTGTCATTAAATGTTTTTAAGTTTGCATAATTGATCTTCTCCAATAAGTCGTCATTGATTTATGGAGGTCTGGCTGAAGGAGGAGCTGGTTAAAAATTCATAACCCTGCTACGCGTCTTCACAATCCATTAGCTACTCCTAGACCCAGAGTCCTTCCATTGATTGACCTTGTGCTGAGAATCTCATGGACTTGCATTTTTCCCTCTTTTATTGCACTGTGGGAAGAGTTATGTTTCAGTTCTTGCCCTACCCCCCCACCCCTGATAGATTTTACTTTGATTTCTTTGCTCTCTATTGCTGTGTCTTTCTCTCTGTCTTACACTCCCTCTGTTTCTGCTTCTCCGTCTAAACTGCAATCCTTACTTTGAGACAATGAATAAATAAAGCATGTTCCATAAACAGATTTCCACTATTATTTAAGCTTCCAGGACCTCACACTCTGACAGCCTCCTTTCCTTGCCATCAAATTCAAGTGTGTAAATTTTATAAAAGGCTCTGAATGTTTTATGATGATTTCATGGAATGATGGAGTAATAGCTGAATAGTGAAGCTATTACTTTTAATATTTATATTGAGTGCTTTGAATCATTAATGTGACAGGATGTAAAATCAGAGCTGCGGGATGCATGTACTTCACAACCGCTGCCACTTGGCAAAAAATATTTGTTTTCCTGAGCAGCCCATTCTGAACTATCGGAAGCTACCCATCCAGGGATGGGGGTGATGTTCTTGTGCATAAATTTTAATCTTACCTTGAAAGAAGAACAATTCTTGGAAAGCTTTTGTTGCGCTGTGGAGTATGTTAAAGAAAAAAAAAAAAAAAAACGTCACAAATACCTATTGTGGTGACCTTTCATTAAGTCAGCACATTTCAGTACTTGGGTCATCCCCATACGTGTGCTGATTTATTTATTTTTTTCCTTTAGTGTACAGAAGCCCGTCTTTGACAAAGTAAGAAAATATTGCTGCAGTAAATGTATGTCATGTCTTAGGCCTGGGACATACATGCGGTTTAACTTTGTGTTTGCGTCAGATAAAACAACAGCAACGTCATTTGGAGATGTTATGAACTGTAAAACCGATGTTGTTAGGATAGGAGTTGTGTAGGAGGAGTTGATATGCTTACACTAGCACCGCTAGCATTCAAGTGAATTTTGCAGCTCGTGTACGTGTTGCATATTTTTTGGAGTACGTTTTTGACCAACGTGTCAGATGAACGCAGGATATGCATGTCAACCATGATGCATTTGCATTGTTGACAGAAAGTGTATTCCATGCCCTACACTATTTATGTAGTACTTAAAAATAGTTTATTAAATCTTACTTTAGGTTCTAAAAGTGCACAAAATTTAAACTAACTTGCATGACTAACTCAATTATTTTTGCTTGTGAAAATGGACTTAAAAAGGAAATACCGTGGAAAAAATTGAGATCATACGTCTAAAGTGACTATCAACTCAAAGACTTGTACTGAGTGAGTCATGACCTCACAGACTCAGATCAGAGTTGCATTATCCAGTTTCCTCATCGTTATTTTTGTTTGGAGTCCACCATGTAAAACTGATTGATGGGTGATTCTATACATGCTACCTGACACAGTAACAGTAAACACTAATAATATTATAATACCCTGCTCTGTATTTTTTCTAGTTTTAGCCAGCTATGCAAGTACGTTTTTCGGTCAGTTTTCTTTTTTTTTCTCTCATTTTCTTCTATTTTTAATCTAAAATTGCACATGGCCCTGGAGTATTAAGCATATAGGTTACACACATTATTGTGGTTTTTTTATGTTTCAATATTTGAATTAAATTATATGTTAAAAGGGACTGTTAACCTGTTTAAGAAAAAGGACGTGCTTAGCTAAGCTATGCTAGCCATTGAAATTATGAGACAAAATATGGAAGACTGGGTAACTTAGCTGACAAATAACACCAGTACTCTGTAACATCAGTAATTTTCACCATATCATTATCAATCTACATATCTCACAACATAGCGTAATCATAACAGTGCAATTTCCTTTTCTCATTACACAAGTTTTCTTGTTTGTTTTTTTTAAATTATGTGTCAACAGCTGAAACACAGCAGAAATATAAGTATGACCTCAACTGTCAACTAAGTTACACCTCAGTTCATCAAGTTAAAATAACTAAAATGAACTGAAATAAAACTTCCCAAAAGTTTGAAGTTTGCTACACACTTTTAATTACTTTTTTTTTCTTCTTTTCTTTTTTTTTTTTTAAATGACTGGAATGGCAGTTTTTTTAATGAAAAATGTTTGGGTCCTCAATACCATTTGTAACCAAATCACTCATATACTTCAAAATAAATGAATGAAATATTCCAGAAATATTATTGTATGTCTGACAGAATAAAGATATCTAAAACTGCATTTTCTTTTAAGTGTTAGATTCAACTAAATGACTATAACACCACCCAGTTTGTCCATAATTTAGACAAACTCAGAAGTAAAAACATCTTATCCATTAAAAAAAGATAAATGATGACAAACGGTATCTTTTTTTTTTTTTTTTTTTTTTTTCGTGAGGTGAAATGTATCCCGAATTAGAGAAACACCCTGATGCTTGTATGAACATAGCTAAAAAACAAAAAAAGAGTGCTTTTGTACCGTATCCATTTTAATCAAAGCATGTAATTCTAATTATTACATATTTTATTTCAGAAAAAAACATTGTTATATTTTCATTGTTCTTGACAAGAATTGATTTCTGAAGCCTTCTTGAACCTTCTACCCAGTTGATTTGTAATTGATTAGTCTCACAAGGAGTTTTTTTTTTTTTTTTAATTGATATCGACAAATGGTGTTAAAAACATCATTGCAGATGTTTGTTTGTTTGTTTTTTCATTATTATTATTTATTTTGAAGAGAGGCCATGGAATAGTGGGCAGAGTCAATTGTACTCCAACAGAAAGGTGGGCAGATCAATCACTAGCCCCCTCGGGTGTCCTTGAGCAGGATGATGAACCCCAGTTGTCCCTGATGTGCTCATTGGGGTATGAATATATATATATATATATGTAAAGAAAGCTGCACCATATAGACTCAATGTGTCACAGAAGCGCTGTTGTGTGTTACTGTGAATGGGTCGATAATGATACAGTGTAAGATGATCTATAGATGCTGGATGAGATTAAAAAGATCCAAAAGTACAGACCATTTAAAATAATTTAACCCTTAGGATCTGTCATGTGCTTTTTATGAACTTTTATTTTATTTTATTATCATTTTGGCTGGGTGTTATTTTGGATTCAGTCCATGGATTGATCCTTTTAACTACTCTCCACCAGATGGTGTCATGTGTTATTTTGAACCCTTAAAACCATGTGTTAGAAATCCCTAGCTCTAATAATTAATCACAAAAATAAATAAATGTATAGAAAATGTATTCTTTCTTTCATCTAATATGAAGGCATCATGACAAAAATCTGATATTTAAACAGTTAAAATCTTTAAAAATTCACAAATTTTGGTATCAGTAATTGGGGTGGATGTAGGAGAAAAAGAATTGCTCAATGAAAGTAACATTCACGAGTGTGACTAATATTACAACTGGCCCAAAGACTTAATCAGATTGCATAGTAATTCTGTAAAAAAGAAGGGCAAAGGATAGCACAGAAGGCTTTTATGGGTGGAAAAGATGCTGACCTAATTGGCTTCATTAAGAGTTTGCACTGATCTGCAAATAACCCAGCAAGAAGTTATGTAAGTGAATACAGATGTACAATTTAATTATCTGTCAAGTATTTTTGACAGTCTGTTGCCTTCTCCAAGTTATTTCCAGCTACGCCTGCCTAGGTGATTCTGTGAAACAAACCGTCTCCCACATAAGGTTAGTATTTAGTCAAATTAATCATATTACACTTGTTATTTCAATTGGCTCTCATAGTTGTTGTTTGTGATCTTTGACACAGCTGCTAACCTTCAGCTTTATTTTAAACAGCAATTTAATTTTTCTTTTTTCAATCTACATGGTTCGCCAAAAATACAATAAATGCATTCAGGAAAACATTTTTGTACTCTTGTTGTCAGATGGTCTTATTCACCAGTCACTAGAAGATGCTTTAGAATAGTGACTCCTCTTCTTTAATGCTTCAGTTTTGGTGTTGTTTTGTCCATTTGGCAAATTGAGTTTTACTCTGTGCATCCAGGGCTGCTTGACAGTTAAAGGCTAGTTTATTCTTGCGGGTATCAGGCAGCCTTGTCCTGTGGGAACAAGCTCATGCATGCACAGTTAGTGCACTTGACTCAGCATGGAGATGCTTTCAGATGGAAAAGTCGTGTTTAGAGGATGTCTTATGAGACATTAAAGCACTACTGTTTCATTGTTTTAGCCCTTCCTAAATGTCACTTTTGTCTCCTGAGCCTGCCCTTCACTGCAGTGTTGTGGGACACATCATAGGGAAAAGCCTTTTCTGTGCTCTCACTGAGCGTCCATTTGAAAAATGAGGAGGAGACATAAACACTCTGTTCTGACCATTACTCTTGTCACCATCTGTTTATTTTGATGCAATATTTATTAAAGGAAGAGTGGAATAAATCTGCTCATTTGCTGTCTTTTTAGGAGGTGTTTTGTTGCACTTCCACCAAATGTTTGGATTGTTTTTTTTCTAATGGAATTGTGATCATTGTTGGGGTATTTTGCTGTATTGTTAGAATCCAGAGTTTTATTAGCTTTATTTCGAGAAGAAAAATGTAAGTTTTACATTCTAAAAAAAGAAAAAAATAATATAATGTACACAGTGTAGTTCCATTTGTCCACACTCCTCAATCATATCTCCTTAACCCAAAACGGTTAAAGAGGTAATGAGATACTGATGCCACAACATGCCTTCCTGTTGAGCGATTCATCATATCCCAGACTTATTCAAGCCAGCAGTTGCATCTAAGGTAAAATAGAAATGCATAATGTAATGACCCGCCAGAAGGGAAGATGTGTTTGAGAGGATGGAGAAAGGACAGGCATGAACAGAACTAAGTAGGTGTCACTGTTTCATAAATTGTATTTAGAATACCGACAGGAAACAGATTTTGCTTTCAGTGCTGGATGTGCTGACCCAATCCAACAAAGGCAGATGAGTTTCAAAATAAAATTGGATTTACAGCAAGCGCTGTAGTTTGTGACCCTTCCTCTGCTCCATAATGCCACTTTGGTTGAGGGGAAATGGCACGTGTGGATTCAATTTTTGGTATAATTGGGAAAGAGAAAATGAAATGAAATGCTATGACTGGAACAGATATTTCAAAGACGCTCTCCTAAGACTGCTGCTACCAGGTGTGTGTTTTTGGGTAAATCTGGATTTGTGGTGACTCCTATCAGCAGCGTATAGCTTCTTTAAGGACGCTAAAGTTACTGGTTATGGGTAAGGACAAGGAAATATGGGGAAATAATTATGTCAAAGTAATGTACAGTAATGCATTAATATAATGTCCACTCCAGTAGAGGTTTTATGCATGAAGTTTTATTAATTTATTTGCCATTTTGACTCACTCAGTTCTCTGGTGTTGCCAAAAAAAAAAAAAGTCAGATAAGAAATGGTGGAAGTCAACTTTCAAGTCACTCTCAGAGAAAACCGCCTCCCCTCACCCAAACATTTAGTGTAAGACATTTTGCAAATTAACAGCTAAACAAGCCTGGTGTGTTTTGGAACTCTTTCAGCTTAAGTTTCCCTTGATTAAATGCAGCTTTTTTTTATATTCGGGCATCTAGCAGTGTCCATGCACCTTTATCCGCGAGCCTGAGAAGCACCATAAAGTGTGTCGCTACAGCGACTGACTACTACTCACAGATCATCTACAGGCATTTGAGATCTTTATTATATGTACACAAGAAAACTTTAGTAGCTTTCTTTAATTGTACCGTGGTGTTGTAAAAGTATGACTCCCAGAGTCTGTTTAATATTCAGGTGCAGAAACACTGTCAACATCCTCAGTGAAGCAGCCAGAAAGATTTCATATCGATCCAGTGGACGTTATATGTACATGCTCAGCACACTTTATACAGATAGATGATTGACAGGCAGTTGTATTTCCTCAGAAGAGAGTAAACCAGTGAATCTGGTTAATAAAACATAAGAGGCGCCTGAGAAACCCAGCTGAAACAAGCGGTGGGGGAGAAAGGGTCACTGGTGCTCAACCACCAGAATAAGCACGAGATCTTCCCTTTCTCCAAAGCACATCACAGGAGGTCCATGCGGCCTCATTAAAATCAAGAAGATCACATGTAAGGACCAGAGGAAGAGGGGTAGTCCCTGCTCAAAGTGCCTGGACTCCCAGGGCATTACTCTTTGAGAAAATGCCACTGGAGAACGCAGGGATAAAGTCTCAGTACGTTAAAGCGATGGACATTTAACACAGCCAGTGTACCCTCCCTTCTCCATAGCTCATTCAGCTAATGGTTCAAAGAAATTTGGATTGGAAATGAGCCATGTCATGTTTACCTGATTTGATTTCTTCGATAACCTCACTGGATGGGTAGATCAAGGCTGGCAGTTGTCTCATGCCGTGATCTGAGCCTTCTTCATGTTGGATGGTCTGCAACCCTCCAGAATCTTTTAGATCTCTCCTGCTTTCACTGTAAACAAAAGCCTTTTTTATTCTATTCATTACGTACGAGAAAAACACTGATATATGCAGCTTAACTTCATAATAGGACCCTGGCAGAACCTTTTGTTATTGAACTATTTATTTTTCATGATATTTCAATAATTTACATGGTTGATTGTGTAAAGAGTGGGGGGAGAGTGAGCTGTTAGGCCCGTTTTCTAAGTCCTTGCATTTGTTCAGCTGTCTGCCTCAGTGTCGCCTGCATTTCATCTTTTCCCTCCTTTATTTACTCTGGTCTTTGGACGCCTTCCCAGTCATGTATTAAAGCTTTGCAGCTTGGCGGCGACAGTGCGGCTGTCAGTGTGGGGGGTGCCGCTGTGCATCATCACTGCCTTTAATGGTTCGCATCAACTTCTGACAAGGCTACTTAAAGCTATGGGCTTAGCAAAGATGAGGGGCCGAGCAGCTGGCACACCTCAGGATAAATAAACTGCTTATTTTTGTTTTAGTCATATATTCCCAGTAAGAAGCACACCCCTGTTGTAGGTCATATTTATAGCTGACTTTCCTCCTTAAAGAAGAGGGTCAGTACCTACTATAAAAGACAGTATTGTTAGAGAATATATTTACCATGTTGAGATGTCATTAAAAAGCTGCTGTCAGACTCAGGGGGCACTTTCTGACCAGGTGCGTGCTGAGAGGAGCACTCGTAATGAGTGGGTGGCACAAGGGGAGGAGGAGCTGGTTTGTTTATGGATACAGTGTAAGAAAGCTCTTGTTTTGGGGGGACAAGGGTTCACTTCGAGCAGAGGGTAATTATGCTCCATCCGTTGGCTTCAGTATGCTTCACAAAAGCTGACACAGGAGGGCAGGCATGCCAGGCAAGCAGGGGGCAGGGAGAGAGGCAGTAACAAACGATGGTGACAGTGATGTTATGGTGCTTGCAAACACACACTCACAGACACACACGCAGAGATGCGCACCATCCGTGTAACTGGCATGTGCCGCAGGAAGGCAGGGATGCCAGTGAAAAAGGAAGCAGCACAGAGTTAATTAGGGCTTGGATACACACTTTTAGGGCTCTCACACCTCACTCACCTCCAGTCTGCTTCCTTCCTGTCATTGTTCCCCACAGTTCATCCAGGGAGACACACACACAAAACAAGATGGCCTCCAAATAGCTGCTCCCTCCATGACAAGTTTACCTCTGTGGTGCTGCAAGCAGCAGAGGTGACTGTGTATGTGACTGACTTGGTTAGCTGACTTGTACATTTAACCTTTTTTTTTTTTTTTTCAAGAAGCTTGAAAACAAAAAGAAAAGACAAAAAAACACAGGGACTCCAGCTGTTGATTTTCTAATTATCCAATTATCACTGTCGCTGCTAGTCAACAAAAACGGTGAAACTTTCCTGTGAGAACAGAAGTGCAGATCATGCCACATGTTGACTTGTTTGCCCTAGTTGACAGCAAATAGATGTGGCACATGAGGCAAGACGTGTGCTGCATTATGTGGGGAAACAGGTATTGGCAGTGTAAGCTAAGAGTGTTACTCAGTGTACTTAATTTATTTTACTAATTACAATTTGCATTGTGCATTTGAACACTGTCTCATAGAATGTAAAATTGTTGTTTCTAACATCTAGAAAATGTCTTTATGAACTGAACCTTCGCTTTGATGAACACGATTCATTTCTATGTATTTGCTCACTTGGTGTTAAACCTTTAAATAACATAAGACAGTCATGTGATCTCTGACCGCACCTGAGGTTTAAACTGCAGCTAAAGGTGAGCTTCATAAGTATTCTGCACTTATACATCAACTTATTTTTTTTTTTTTTTTTTAAGCCTTACCCAGGTTCTACAAAATACTCTACATTACATTTATCATTTAAAATTCTGCTCACCACATGTAAAGACATTCGGGATCTGGCTCCTTCCCATCTGAAGGAAAACTCCATATTATCCCAACAGACCACTCTGAGGCTGCAGGTTTACTTGTGGTTCCTCTAGAGTCCAAAAATAGAATGAAGGCAGAACATTCAGTTTTAAGGCCCCTGTCTTGTGGAACCCGTTCCCACCTTGTGTTTGGAACATACACACTCTCTCTACGTTTAGACTTTTGATAAAACTTATAGTTAGGGCAGTCTCTGGTGGCCCTGAACCATCTCTTTAGTTATCCTGCTATTGACCTAGCCTGCGGGGGATGTCCCATGATGAAATGATTCTGTCCTCAGCCTGTTACCTTGACTCTTCCTGTATTTATATGTCATTATTAGTGCAAGTAACAGTGCTCTCTGTCTCTCATATTACTGGGCTGATCTCTCTGGGATTTTTCTTTTTTTTTTTTTTTACCCCTCACAGACCCCAAACCAGGAGAAGAAGCAGCTGAACCCCCTGAACCTGGATCTGCTGTTTGTTTGTTTTCTTTCATTTGCCCCCTTCCCATTAACAGGGTAGTCAGATAAACATCTCTGCTGTAACTTTCTGCATGTCCAGGAAAGATCCCAGAAAGTGAAGATTTGATGATGATGGGTACCTTCGGTACCTTTTTTCTGAATTAGCATCATATGAATTTTGAATTTGGGCTCAACTGAAATGCAATGAATTGTGAATGTATTACAATGAACTGAAGGGAGTTGACATATTTGGACTGCTGTGAATTTATTTGCTTTTGTTTAAACAAAACAAAGAAAATTGGTACATTGCTCCACCTTTTCAATCCATATAGATAATCTATTTGTAAAAATGGTGAAATGGGAATGTGACTGCAGTTTGGTGTATAGTTGTGCCCATGCGATCACAATACTCAGCAATTCATGATGGGAACGTGTGTTTATAAGAATCTAACCTTGTATTTGATCAGCTGTAAATCTAAACATGTACATAGTTACAATATTCTAACTTTAACCATGTGAGTGTAACTCATCTCTATTTGCAAGTGAAAACAAAGTACAAAGGTTTGAATCTACAGTATATATTTCACTTTAACCATGTGTTGTTACTCGTAAGCCTAGATCTGCAAGTGAGAGTGAAGAGGGGAAAAAAGGGGGAAAGGACTTATGGTTTCTGTCATGGGGGTCAGTCAGACCATCCCCCACCTCCTCCTTAAAGGGGTCAATTTCAATAGTTTCAAATGTGTTGATTGTCATTTTCTGAGTATGTCATGAATGTCACACACCAGTGTCATCAGGTAGAAAAAAATACATATTTTGTAGACATTCAGCATCATTAAGTTGTGCCACATGTTATGTAGCAACAGGTAAACTGTGGATCTGCATGTATCAAAGAATATGAGCCAGGAAATCAAAGTTATTTCACAGTGTTTTGAGAT
>JBAMYA010000019.1:2053899-2066997 GCA_037176975.1 Arrhamphus sclerolepis | reverse complement strand
AATCAGCTTTGGATAACAGCTGACAAGAATGAAATATCAGTTTACTGCTCACATGGCGTAGATTTTAATGAACAGGAGTCTGTGGCGTTGAGTAATACACAATCATTTGCACCACAGTCACAAAATATAACAATGTTGCTGTATTACATGAACTCAGAGACCTAATAATATGATTCATGAATCTGATTTGAAAGATTAGATCTAAATTCATGTGGAATAAAAATAATCTGTTCACATCAGCAATTCACCTTGTATACAAACTAATGCAAACGCAGTTACAATGTAAACAGATATAAAACCAGACCTGGACAATAAAACTGGGTCCTAATAACAAAAAAATATATATTAGTGATATTCTTGAAAAAGCACATAAATGGCTAGTTCACACTCAGTACTTTGTGGATGTTGCTAACGACACATCTTAGATCGGGGAAGAAATGACATCTCCTTTGGTTTAAGTTTTTTCTAGTTTTGAAACCACAAAAGAGTTCCTGCCATCATTACAGCTCTGAAACAGATGGTACGTTGAACCACACCAACCCATCTATCAAAGGAGTTACTGTTGAACGTTCAGGTGGCGGCACACATCACATACCTGGTGGTTTGGTTTTCAAAGATGGAACATTTAAGCATTTCCATAGACCACATACCCTTTGTTCATTTTGCTGCATGGTCATTCTTCTGTCCCATGTCCATTGACAGAAGCAATCCTGCATTACCACAGGCAAATGAACATTATTTTAAATACCCAACAATACAGTTCAGCACAACAGAAAGTAACTCACAAGGTAATTTTCTGCAGATCAGAGAGGTGTTTGTTGTGCCAAGAGAGTTGGTGGTTTCAGCTAATTTACCTCCCATTACTCCTGAAATTATTAATATTATAAATATTACCTGTAACACCACAGGAAATCTGTTCATCTCCTCAAAGGATTTTGGAAAAGTGAAAATGCAACCTGGCTGTAATGCAGCAAGAATGCACCCATTGTAAGCAAATTCTGTTTCTATTTGAAATTATGAAATAACTGCATACTTGCTTGAGTGCCGTCATGTGCGCTTGTGTTTGCACTGGTTGAGGGACACACAGGCTGGCTCTTTGGCAGATGTGCAGAACATCATGTATAATATATGTGAACTCTTTGAGCTGTGCACAAAAGCCAGATGTTCTTTTTACCATCAGGTCCCTGTGCTGTGAACATGTTGGAACACTGCGATGAAAGCCAACCAACAACAAACAAATTATTTCTGTTACCAACCAGCCATTTTGGCACGAATAATAAAAAGGATGATTTGACAGGCACGAAGCTATAGGTTATATGCCAGCATGTATGTATACATGTGTTTGGTATTTTCTTTATTTCCTCATTTGTTCTTGGTGTATTCATTATCGTTCTCCCTTTCTTTCTCTATCAGGTTAATAAGGGAGTTTTTCAGTTTCAGTCCAAAGCATTTGTGGTTTGTAGGAGTCTCTCGGAGTGTGATTTTGGCAGGGTGACAGAACACTCTCCCAGGGCTAAGCAAACAGCTGTGCCATATGGGTAGGCTTTACAGTCCAGAGCTACATCTGAGCTGCACCACGCAGCAGAGGGTTGAGGGACTTATGAGAATGTGGAACCTAACCTGTTTGTGTTTAATGGCCTGGACAGTCGCGTTCCCGCGGACGAGAGCAGCATCAGCAGCCGCCCCACTCGGCATTCATTAGACGCAGGGGTCCAACCCATCGCCCTGTGATGAAAGCTGCGGTGTCAGGCATGAGCTCTGATGGTACAATGAAGGAGCATGGTGGGGGAGGAGGAGGGTATTCCTCTGCAAGGACCCACCCCTGGGTATCCATCACACACAGCCATCACTCGGGAGCCGAGTAGACCTGATAAATAAATCAACTTAGAGGCCCAGTGAGGTTTCAGGGTCTATTCCTCTTCATGAGTACAGCAGGGTGAAAGATACAGAGATGGAGAGGAAAAAAAAAAAAAAAAAAAAACTTCGACTTCTTCATGCCTTGGTCCCAGCAGGCATAAGGACCAAAGACACCAAGTCTGTGATTCTTTCAAAAATTAAATATATTCACTTATCTGAAAGGCCCAGGCTCAAGATCCTCATCTTTTTCTTTAACATCCTAGATAAAAGTGTGAGGACTTTCCCATTGGCTTTCAATCGGCAGCTCTTTGAAAACTCATACTTAATGATTTGAAGGTCTTTTAGAACTTACTTTGGGACAACAATTTCTGAACTGCTCCTTTTATGTAGGGATAAGTAGAAAAGGCCTGTATGAAAACATCAGGGAGCTTCAAATTACCCCAACTTTAAAAAGAACATTGGTTATTAGGCCCTAATTGAACACGACTGACTTTACTCCGGCAGCTTCTCTTTATGTTTAATCCACTCCCCAACGTTTTATTTGTGCTGTAATTTATTTATTACAGGCAAAAGTCAAAGACATCTCTTAGATTTAGCAGAATTTCTGGGCAGAAACTTTATAGACATGGGGGCATTATGGGCACGTGTTTGAGTCACTTGTCGTTCAATTCCTCAGTGATGTGCATGTCAAGGTGAAGCAGCGTGGAAAAGTGCCACCATAGGTTGAGCCTGCTTTGTTGAGCCTTCCTTATTTATTTATTTATTTCTTCAGTAGTTGAAATTAAACACTTGAGTGATGGAGTTTGAAATTTGTCCCCATCAAAACATGAAACAAAGCCACAGAGTTAGAAAGAGGAGCTAGCGGTGGTGGTGGTGATGGGGGAGCGGGGGGGTCACAGAGCACACAAATTCCCTGTACATCCTGTCTCAGTTAGAAACTTAATGGTTGTGTTTACCTTCTCCCCCTGAATGTTTTCTCTCAAGGCTCTCCTTTAACATACTGTATTTGACTCTAGGAAACATTTCATACCATCTTATTTTCCTATCACTTCCTCATTCTGTTTGTTCTCAGCTGCTGTTAAGTTTGCTGCCGTTTGGCAATTGTTACATAGGCTGAATAGGAGATGTGTCTTAAGGCACATTTCTCCCTGACAGAGGCTGCTGTGCGAGAGGGGTGACAGCGTCGGCTGGAAGATTCTTTCTTCCTTTGTGATTCATATAAGTAAGCATGCACAACACCCTTGTGATTAAAATCTCCTTCTGATATTTCTATCAAGATTTCTATTAGGAGACAGACAGGAGAGAAGAGACTGCCAAAGCAGCATGCAGACAAGACAAGTATACACAGCACCCTGAATGTGAATTCCCATTCAAAAAAAGAGCGAATGGTATTTAAAATATTTAAACCTAGCTCTTGCACGTTTTTATTTATTTATTTATTTTGTTTTTGTTTATTGTTTGTCGATTTCCAGCATCAGAATACATTTACGAGCAGGGATTCCGAACGTAGAGCAGAACATCTCATGCCAAAGCGTGGACTCGAGGGGAACAGGAGGAATTTGACATATGAAGGACGGATCCCTGCCACGCACTTGCTGACAGGTGTGCATTTCACCCTGTTTGCAGCACTTCACAGGCAAAAAAGAAACAATCACCTGTCAGCTATAAAGTCTCTGGTAATTATGCTTCCACCGTACCATTATGTTCTGTGAGGCCATAAACAGCGGCCAGCTTGGGTTCTGCTTCCTCACTGTTTCATATTTTCGCCCACGTTTGACACAAAAGAGTCATTTACATTTCCTTGGGCCAGTACCCCCACCCCCACCTACACCCCCCCCCACACACACTCACCCTCAACCCCTTTTGGTCTCTCATGCTCAATTCTCTCGTTGACAAAAGCTTATTTAACCCAAGGTTAGATTACAACAGTGAGGTGGTTGTCTGGCCCTCTTCCAGTTCCCCATTATCAGAGGGTCCACCACCTAATCGGGAGGAGCAGCACTTCATTAATGTATTATTAACAAGCCTGTTACAGTGCAATGCAGGAAAAGACTCTCCTTGGGGAATAGTCCTAATGGGGAGGGCGAGAATGCGACCAGTGAAGCAGATTACAGCAAAGGGCCAACGGATTGGGCTGAGAAAGAACTGATGAGGCCTGCCCCTTGTCATCCTCCACAACAGATCATCACGCCAGTTAGCTTAATCGCGCATTTGTAATGTTGAAGACAACAAAATTTAATTGAAAGACACTCGAGCCCCCACAGCCATAGTGCAAACTGTCCTATCCACACTACCTTCCTCACAGGTGATTTGGACTGAAATGGACTGGTCTATCTCAGGGCCACGCAGAGACATACATGAACACATAACAATCACATTAGGACAATGTGCAAACTCCACTCCTGAATGTGCATCTGATAAGTTGACTCACAGGTAAAGAAAAATGAAAAGAAAAAAAAAATAGACAAAATGGTGCACTTTCACAATAAATGCTTTTGAAAATATACTGTGACATACGTGATAATCTACAACCAGTTTGGATGGTTTTCAAACGCTTACAAGGAGGTTAGAGGGGTAGAGAGTGGTCTAACACTGCAGACTAACCAGTTCAAGCCTCACATTAGCTTATATAATGAAAAACCTTTCAACCTTTCTAGTCTCAGTTACGGTTCATTAAAGGTTAATCATCAGCAGATTACAAGGTTAGGGTTTGAAGGGTTTTGAACGGGTATTTGCTTACTTTTAGAAAGCATCATTTAACTGTAACGGTCATGTTATTGGCAAAATCCAGTAAAGGTAAGCTCTCGTCTTTGTTACACATAAACAAATATTAATTTGGCTCACCGAGGTTCAGTGGGCATCAAGACTGAAGCAATTCAGAGACTCCAGAAAGTAGTGACGACAGCGAAAGTGAGTGATCCTGGACAGTGTTGTAAAAGTAATTTCACTTCTGTGAAAAATGATAAAAGTTCCTTTGTGCTGCTTTAAATGTTAGTAAATACAGGGCTTCAGGTTGGAAAGACTAGATGGCCCCAAAATAACAGAAACATGGAGCAGGTTTTGGTCTCAGTCAAGTCTTCTATCCATCATCTATTGTTGTCAGCAAGAGTTGGAAGGTCTTTGATTTCTACCATAAGAGCCAACACTTTTGTGCTACTGGTTATTGCTAAATTTGGACGTGCTTGCAAATAGTAAATGACTTTCTAGAAACTGCTGTCAGAAGCTTAATTTCAAACAAAAGATAAATGAAAAAAAAAAATGGTAATTTCTATTGAAGAGTTAAATTCATAATGAAAATAAGAAAAAGTGAGTAAAAGAAAAACACAATAAGAAAAGCCAGAGCAAAATAGATTTCATGATCTCAATCTGGTTCATTATCATCACGTCTACTTTGGCCAAAAATGTGGTTAACTGCAGTTGCAGGTTCTTCCTACTCAAAACCACATGTTCCATCCTCCAGTCTTCACACTCTCTCTCTCTTGTCTAATTGACTTCATGCCCGTTCATGAAAAGGATCCTGCTTCCACCTGCTCTGCCTCTATTCACAGCGTAACACCAAATTCTCCCGTGCTCTCACTCTATTAACAGAGATCATACCCAAGTTCAGCTCCCTGCTATTATTGCAGGAGATGCTAAAATCTCATTTTCAACTCAATTTAACCTGGTCTAGCTCAAGGGGAATGGAAAAGTCCTGTCCCAGCCTTAATTATGAAGTTGAGAAAATCTTTTCATATTAGCATTCTGAATATTGCTCAACGGACAGAAAACAGCAAGCATTATGATTTTATATGCTTATTCTGTTGTGTTTTATCACCAATGCAAAATTTTGCTTTTTGCTGCTTAATGTACACTTATTTTTTTGTTTGTTTGTTTTTTTGTTTGTTTGTTTTTTCTTTTTCTTTTTGTTGTTTTGTTTTTTTGCATGTTTTTGGCTCCAGTAATTGGTCCTGGTGTAAACAGTCCCATTTTTAATCTCCTCCAACCTGGTGCCATAATTATAGTTAAAAATTTTGCAATCTTCCTGCTATTAGTTCAAGTGACCTAGATAGTATTTTATTTTACTTTTAATGAAGTGGTCCCAGTTCCTGACTTCACTGTGTCACAGCCTCCAAACCCGACTCCCTGAAATAAACCCCCTACAAAACTGACTCTGGAGATCCTCTGTCTATCAGACAGTTTTGTCAGCTAATGTCATTCAGTGCTGTTATATATGCAGACGTGTGTTAGCAGTAGCGTATTCTCATTCTGTGTCCGCAAAAATGAATTTGGCTGCTTCTCAACTGGCTCGTCCATATGGATATTCATGCACTTTAGCAGACGACAGGTTGATTCACATGCGGCATCACAGATAGAGGGTTCCCACTAACAGGAGTAAGAGGTGACGTTTATGTGGCATCCTTGAGGAGATTGTCTGTGGCTGTTGCTTTGAGCTCCCCTCAAGCAGATACACAGATCCTTAGCAGAAACAGTCTGGCTCAGCGTTTAATGGTGCACCAATACCCAGTTCAATGTGATACCCAAGCTCCTGTCTGCACCACTTCCTCCCAGCTACTGAGCACTGTTACTGGGCCATCTGTGACTAAGTGCTGTGCAGTTACCCCAGTTTTGAAGCCTTACCCCCAGCATATCTATGATCTTAATGAACCCACTAGCTTTTTACTGTCAATCAATAATTGAACAGCCACTGAAGGAGCTTTTTCCACTGCTACAGTGTACAAAAGGACACAAGGGTAGCTGAGTTTACCCAATGTGTACTTTAATCTGTAGGACTGGTTTATTCTTTCCTTCTTTCTTCCAGTTTTGAGGTTTTGAGACGCACTCAACATACAAACAGAGGGAATTCATGGTCTCAGCCGTTTTTGTCCAGCACTCATTCTCACCTCATTTGCACCTATCAGGATGCATCTGACTACTATTAACAACAGGTCACAGACCAGCGTTGCACACTACCAGAGGTAACACCTTCAAGCATCTGTCAACTCAGGCATGATGCCTATTAACATCTCACAGTGATTGAGGCTAACAGTGAAATCAGACTGGTTTCATGGCTCTGCAGTGTGTTTAGCAAGTAAATAAATAAATGCAAGTATTTCAATAGTAATTGTCCCCTTATCAAGTAAAATCTTAAATGAAGATTGTGTTTAATATAAGTCAGTGTTAAATAAAAAAAATGTTTTAGTTGTGCAAGAGCACATAAAACTGAAGCAATTTCTATTTTTTTACAAAATACGAAAACAAACTATATATAGTCAATGTTACCCCCTTTTTAACACAAAATCTTAAAAAAATCATCTGAATGATAAAAGTAATATGGGTTTTCTGAAGAACTGTCATTGCAGCTGGTTAAAAACTGGGCCAGATTCCCTGAAATCATTGTTTGAATTGCGTTTGATGCCAGGATGTCATGTCATCCTGTCAACAACTGTTTGTTTGGATATTTTATATGGCTGCGTGCAGTTTGGAAATGTTACAGTTACATTTACTGCGCATAGCACTCCCCTCGAGTTAGACCCTTCTCTTTTAGACAAAATCTTCTCCAATATGTGTGAATTCCTGCCACTATTCAACAACTGATGAGCTAGCTTCAGCTTATACTGCATCTGCAGCTTCACAGCTGACTGATCTACTTTTTTTAATACTTTAGGAATCTAATGTGAGTTTCAGCTTTATATTTATTGATACGTTGTTGCTTAAATGAGGAAATAATTCAGCAGCGCTGTGCAGCGCTTGTGAAACTTCCACCATCAGCCGACAGCAAGACTGTTCCTTGGTTGCTTTTAGTGAAGGTTAAGCAGCTGAGAGCAGAGTTTTTTTCTTCCTGCATTATTCCCCACAAGCAGCTGGGGAATACTAGAGGAAGTATGTCCCTTGGTTCTTTTAGCCCTCTTTATCCTGAGACGTCCACAAAATAGACCTTAAACCACTTTGACTCTGCTTTATGGTATCATTGTTGAGTCACTTGTGACATGTAGATGTGCAGGGTGCTGGAGATCTACAGATGAATCCATTATTTATGAATTGTGTTGCAAGGACATAAATGCTGCTATCTCGTTGTGGAGTACTTGGCCTTTTGAACCTTTGCTCACAGACTGCATCATCAATTTACAGACAGTTATGCTGAGCTTTTCATTCCACCAATGCTCATGTGGAGAGTATTGCTTCTGCCAGGGGAGGCAGCCTAGGCCGAATCTAAGGCCGTTTGTTATATGCATTTCCATTTTTGTGTTATTACATGAAGACCTAAGAAGTGCACACAAACAACTTTCTGATCCGCCCGAGGCCGACCTCAAGAAGAGGTAAAAGCCATGTCCTGCTTTCTCCTAGGAGTCGTAAATCCTCCACAACACAAATTTCCCCTTTAATTAGTTGGACTGTGCATAATGGGGAAACATTAGTGTTGTTATGAGGGGAAAGAGAGTTTGACTGACAAGGTCCTGCTCTTGACTTTTGTTGAATTAAAAGAGGATATCTAGTGAAGGTTTGATATATTAAAATGTCCATTTGCATTTTTGCTGCTATATTAAAAAGGATTAGCTCCAGCCAGAGAAAGCACAACAAACAGAAGGAGGAGGATGACATGGTTTAATATCACAAATGACACGCAGGGAGTTACCCTCTTGCTCCAAGCTTGATTGCAGCTTCTTAATTAGGACAGCTTCTCAGCTCTCACACATCATCTTCTTCTTGTCTGCAGTGTTCAGCAGGAGTTTAGTCCCAGATTCAATATTTACACTGCACTCCTCTACTTGTACCAGGAGTTTTTACTGGGGATAGAGAGGTGAGTCAGGGGTAACATTTATCGCAAAATCATCTTCTCATGTGCAGGTGCAAACCAATTAGCAGACTGGCATTTAAAGGACTTTAATTAATACTTTGTAACATGTGAAAGTAAATGTCTGTTATATTGAAATGTGTTTTGTGCATATACTCACTCTGGGAAATGCATTAGAGGCAGTTGTACATCAGTAGGTTGGAGACACATGTTCAGCTTCCTCCAACACTTCACAATTACACACTTGCTGTGCTCGTACTGCAACATAATAGAATTGTAACATATTTCCAAACTGTGACAATTGGAAATTCTCACAAATTTGCAGATCAGCTTATGCGAATACAAATATGCTGAAATCAGATAAAGCCGCTTATGAGAATATAAATGTGTTGCATATATTAGAGTGTATCTTCAGTTTTGCAATCTTGCACACCAATTACTGTGGTTTTGAGGTAAATCCAATCTGACGATAATTATATTTTCCACACATAGTTTAGGGTTCCAACCATCCCCCGTTAAGTTGTGAAAACATTTTTTTCTATATGAGATCCACTTTAAGGGTTTGATACGGTAGCTTCTCTCATCAGTCCATCCACATGCAGTAAAATGTTTGTTGAATGACCCAGATGACTATTGATTGCTTATTTTACTTGCTAGCATGACAGTAAACAGCTGGTAATTTAAAGTAGGAACATTTGATATGTTTTGTGCAACAGTGTAACAATCCAATTACCCAGTTAAGTGCAATACTGACATGTTGCATTCAGGTACTTCAGTTCATTTAACTACCTCCATTATCTCTGTTATGTATGTTTGCATTCCACACTTCAGCTGCACTACATTTATCTGCAGTGGGTTTGCTTACAAAGTTTGTCATAAAATGATCTCCAACAGCTACTACAGTATCAATATTAAAGCTGCAGCGATACAGAACCATAATATAACTCTTTAGAAGAGCACATAATTGCACTTTACATTATTCTAAGCACATTTTGTGATTTCATTCCTCCTTTTACAGTTTTTTTTTCTTCTGTTTGCTCTGTTTTTGGACATTGGGAGGAAGTTGGAGAAAACCCATACAAGGATGCACATACCAGAGAGACTCCAGCCACGATTCAAACAGGAAGTGACAGAGCAAATGCACACACACACACACACACAAGAAAAATCAGGTCTTAAATCATCAAACCGTTTTCACTTCAACCAGAATGAGGCAATTTAATTCAATTTATACTGTGTGTATCACAACACATGTTGTCTAGTCACAGAAACCCAGAGCATTACCCTCCAAGTAACAACAGAAAGCCAAACGGCAAATAAACCTTAATTTCTTCATGAAAATTTCTATTGATGCTTAATATAATAGCAGTCTAATACAGACCAAACCTCTGGATTTTGTGGGCAGTGTCACGCACCATTCTCACCATCTATTCAGGTTCAGCACTACAAAATCATTCTGGAGCCACTGACCTGCAAAGATTGAGACTTGAACTACTTTTTTTTTGTTTGTTTTTTTCTTTCCTGCAATGTCAGAGACTTGGATTGGGGGTGGGGGGGTGAGGAGTGGGTTAAAGGGCAACTGTCACCGAGGCCATAGAGGATCCTCTTGGGTGAAGATCCTTGAGACTTTTCCCTTAAACCAGGATGCCATGGCCAGGTTTCACAGGTCCGCCCTGCAGCTGCCCCGGGGCTTGAATACATCTAAGTATTTATGGGGTGGTGCTGTTCCACAGACAACAAAAACACCATACTGTTTCCCCAATCAATGGTACAGTTGATGTTAATTTTTGAGGGGACTTAGAGTCTTTTACGCCACAGTGCATAGTGTATTTACATCAAGATGTTATTAATGTGAGGACAGATACTAAGCAACATCTGGTTGAGTCCAGACAGAAACAGTAGGTCCTACATCCAGAGATAAATGAGATTTTGCTCATTTGCATGTCATTTGGTGTTGGTAATGCATACAGTAAGCACTGACTGGGAATCCACTCAGCCAGAAGTAAACTGTGTTTGCTCTATCCACAGTAGAAGTGGGGGAAAAAAATCATATTAGCAAAAATAAATGTTGGTGGGTTGTTAGAGAGTCTGATTATGTGTGTCTCAGGCAAATTGGCGGTAATGAGTCAAGAGACTGCACTCGTTCACGTACATTAAAACAGCGATCATTAGGAAATTAGGGCCTAGATTAATCCTGTTAATGACACACTGGTGCTCATGGGAAAAAAGACGGCCCCAGATGTCGGGATGCGGTGCCGTGATGAAGCATCAACTGTGTGCAGTGATCCCCCCCATCCCCCCAACTCCCTCTCTCCATTTCTCCCCTTTTCCCTTCGTGACGATAACGTGGGGCTGCTCCTGCACTGCGCCGTCACTTGAAATGCAAACGAGGGGGGCCACAGCCGCCTGCTAATGAGAGCAGATCCCAGTGATAAGGAGCAAAAGAAAGAAGGAGAACGAAAGGGTGAGAAGGGAAAGTGAATAAATTAAAATTTAAAAAAAAAAAGGAAAAAAGGAGCGATCTGAAAAGAGGATGAGACGCAGCAGCAGGAACTCTGATGTCCCCAATTAGGAGGGATGTCACCCCCTGTCTGGGCCGTAGTAATAAAGCCCTCACTCTGTATTCGGAATCACATGGCTCCAACACTGTTAACATTCTAATATCTTGGGCGTGCATGGTAACATTAATTACTTGGCCATTTGGATGGCTTCTGAATCTCCTTAATGTTTGCTTCCAAATGGAAATCTGAGCTCAGGCTTAGGAGAGTTACATTAGAAAATAATAAGTAATATTTACCCAGCCAGCAAGCTGTCAGGCCTGCACCGCAACTGATTCAATTTCTTCTATTGATTGTTTGCATATAATGTGCTTCTGCAAAGGCATCATTTTCTCCTGTTTTCAGTACTGTTGCATGTAAAGCCTGCTGTTTTAGAAAGGCCGTGCCACATTTAGATTTGATTACAGATCAAATCAGATCTCTCCACTTTATTCCTATCAGGCAAGTCCAATAAATGAGGGAAGTTTCACTTCCATTAAAATTCATAGCCATCTTGAAAGGCATGTCTATGATGGGGAATCCTATCAGTCAACCCTTCTCTGTTTCTGACAAACAAACTCTTGTTTTTTTACTTGTTGCAATAGATACTTCACCAGAAAACAAATTGTGGAAGAATGAACATTCTTCAGTCTCTGACTCCAAATGGTCAGCTTTCATCTTACGGAAGCCACATCTACTGTATTGTTTTCAAAGTTTGGTGAACCCAAAAGCGAAAGGGTAAAGCCATTTTGGTTTGTGTATACAGCAGAAATGTGTTCTTTAGGAAAGCAATATAAGAGGAGCCCATGGATAAAGGAGAAAAAGATTACAATCCCCCCCTCACCCATCCTGTGGTGCCAGCGAGAGGCTGAGGAGAACAGCGAAAGTAATGGTTGTATTACTGCACTCTGCGATGCATTATTAATGCAAACGTGATCAAGGCAGGTGGACAAGCCCAGGAGAGATAGCGCTGCTTAATGAACAGCCCCCTCTCTCTCAACAGAACAAGGCCTGGCAGCTGTTAGTGTTGCACTGTGAGGTGTGAGCCCCTGTACCTTTGTGGTTAAGGTAACCCCCTATTTAATTAACAAATAATCTGCAGCCGCACCTAATTGACTCTGTTCATAGACTGCTGCAAGTGTCAGCAGTGTGGTCATGCTCACCTGCATTTTAGATGAGGAGAGGGGTGGGTGTTTTGTGGCATTCATCATTTTTTGTTTTTAATTTGAATTCCTATTGACCAAGTGAAAGAATCTTGAAATCAAATTATTTTTTTGTAACATTCTTACTTTTTGACAAAAAGTACAAGGAATGTATTTGCCTCACAGGTTGGGCCTCAATAATGGTGTAAACTTGAATGTGTCATGCTGGTATCGAGGCTTCTTTCACCAGGCACCGCTGGATTGATAAATTTAGACCTACTAAAATAACTGCATAGATATCCCTTAAACCATCATCATTGAGTGTCAGTAAAACTATTCACTAATACAGACACTAATAGGTGCTGGGTGTTTCTTGTTGAAATGTATTAAGCTTTACTGAGGAACATATGATAATTTAAGAGTTTTTAAATTCACATGCGGTATACATGCCTTGAGTATTGCTAATGTGTGCAATAAAGATTGCTTTTATGGAGGATTACTGCGATTTTGCTTGAAAATTTCTTTTAATTTTGGAGCGCACACATGGCCCTATCAAGGCATTGTTTTCATCAATACATGTTTTTAGGTCACATACTGCCCCCTAGTGTGGTTGTCAAATATTACCATACGCCAGAGCACATCTCTTGCAGTTTGCTTCTGTGCGTGAGCTGTGCTTTACTTGCAGATGCATTGTGCAAAAAAAAAAAAAAAAAGGGGGGGGGGGGGGGGGGGGGGGAAGGGAACTTCCCGACCTTCCTTTTTTCCCCCCCCCCTTCTTTTTGGGAAACAA
>JBAMYA010000019.1:2033154-2043766 GCA_037176975.1 Arrhamphus sclerolepis | reverse complement strand
CAGTGATGCAAGATAATGCTTCATAGGTGGGAATACATAAGGGATGCTGTCTTTTTGTCTATTGAAAAGACTTTCAACAGTGTGCTCACTGTCTTTTTTATGTGAATTTAAAGTATGATTGCTTATTTTCAGTTTTCATGCGAATCCATTTAGATGTCACTTGTATTCTACCATATCATGGTTTTTGTTTCCTTTTTTTAAATTAAAAGCAGTGGTTAAAGACTGAGAAGAAACTCTCAGCGGTTGAAAAGCAGCTTAAGTGTAAAGTTGTCATACAGTTGAATATCCAAATGTGTGAGACCTGCTTGACCAGCAATTTTGCCACATTACAATAAGTGAGAATTCTCAGAGTGGTTTATGAAATATATTGGCTGTGACTGTTCGATGGAATGTACACGCTTCACTCATGTAGCCCGGCGTTTGTTTTAAGTTGCCAAATGGAAAAAAATATGCCGTGCTAGATCAATAACTCCTCTTAAACCATAAAACACAATCCTGTCAATATACCTCTGATGTAATAAATATATTACTAAATGATTACTAAAGTCTAATTCTCTCAAACAAAAACATGTTGTTAAAGCTAACTGGTAAAAGGAATGCTAATTCCATAGGCTTCATTGTGTAATGAGTAATTACAGGAATAATTTTGTCTAATAAATAAATCAATCTAATTAATGTGTATGTGAGAGAGCCTGTTGTTGTTGTTGTTGTTTGAGGTTCTGAGTAAATTGGACATGTACCATCAGTATATCACATGATAATATGGCCCCTTATTAACCACCATGAATTTTTTAAAATAAATAATAATACATAATTATGTTTTAAAATTGTAAGAAAAAGAGTAGCACTCTTTGCTCTCAGTTATTTGGTGCACCCACAGAAGACCCGAGGAACTAATTTTAGACTGTCTTTAACAACTAGCTTATAACTATAAAATCACAAAGACTTGCTAATTATTAAAGCGGAGAAGAGTTTTACAAGATCAAAGAGTTTACATGCTTAATCACAAATGCACATTACTAATACTTACAACTTTTGAGTAATTGACCATCGCAGTAAAATTTTGAAAATGTATATTTATGTGATGTGGTCATCTCCTGCCAGAGATGATGCTGAGCAGCAAGGTCAGTTAGCATGCTAGCAGGAAGAGGAATGAACCATTCCAGTAAGAATAAGCTATGACTGTGCTGCATCCACTCTCAGAAGCTGTATGGTGTGGAAGTTGGTAAAAGCATGTGAAGGAAAATGAGGCAGGTGTTTGTATTTTTTATTTTTGTTCTCTTTTGTTCTTGGACTTCTGTGCAGATTTCCTGTTTTGTTTTGAAAGTGCTTTCCATGGTGTGTGACTTCCTTTGTTGGATTGGTCTGTCCTGATTATCCCCACCTGTCCCTGAATAGCCCCTGAGCGTATTAAAAGCTTGTGTGTCTATATATAGTTCTGTCTCACAATGTTTCCCTCCAAGTCCGTTTTGTCATGCCACTAGTCATCATATCTATGTTTCTCCCTGGGTTACTTTCCTGTTCAGCCATGTTTGATTCACTCTTGTGATCATGGACTTTTAGTCTTTGGATTTCCTGCTTCCTGTTTTGTTTTTGTTAAGTAAAGGACTTTGTATTGCACTCCTACATTTATTTGGGTCCTACCTAAACCTCCCTTCATAAAAGCTGATTAAAGCTTCTGCATCCAAGTTACACCATAGTTATGGCACAGGTGTGAATGCTACAACATAGCCTGACGTGCACCTATCTCCAAACGTTAGTATGTGTCCCTGCGACACAGACCACACAAAGCATGATTGATAGATTTGTTTTTCTTCATTTTCTTGGGGGAGGACGGGTGTTTTGCTGCTGTTTGTTTGGGGCATGTAGAATATAAACCATGTTGGACTCTGAGATCTTTAGGGGGCAGTTAGATGGTAGAATCTCCAGTAGCCAAAGAAGATGAAAATGCATGAAGCTACTCTTCTGGACAAGGATGGAATAAATGTTCCATCCCCAACTCTACACTTTTAAAATTAAACTGAAAACTGCAGTTTCCCCTTGCCTTTGTTTAATTTAATTTTAATGCTGCACCTGTTACTGGACTGTTTAACTTATCTGAGTTTTATTTTTAGTTCTTAGGTAGTTTTTAGATGAGTTTGTGTGTGTGTAAATCTATTTTTGTGATTTCAATATGGATTTTATTTACATTTTATGTGCTATTTCTATCAATTTAATTATCCCCCACCATCAAATTCTGTGTCCATAGTTATGCCAATATACTGTATATAATATAATGTACTTTTTAAATCAGACATTTCAATGTCATGTGGTTATTCATTCATTTATTTATTTATTTGAACCAAATTATCAACTGAACTGCGAAGTGAAATTTTAAGAAGCTAAAGAAATTGACAATGCCTGCAAGAAGAGGCACCTAATAACCCAATACACCTGATACTTACAATACCATCTTGCCAAATTGTATAAATATTGCAAGTAAGAAAGAAATAAAGTAAACTAAACAAAACTGTATTCACTGAAGCATCCCAAATAAGATGCAAATACATTCTCCAATTGACTAATCAAACAAAAACACATGCAACTGCGTTGCAGTCAGTTACACCTACTTTAAACTAAGCACCACATGGCATTTCTACTGTCTGAAATCACTTAGAGAAAAAAATCTTTGAAATTGCAAGATGGTTTCTACTTTTGATCGCATGCTTGCTCAAAGTCCTAAGAATGAGGTAGCTTTAAAGGTCTTTCTGTGCTATTCTCAGAGTCTAATCAAAGAGTTGCAGCCAGGGCACAGATGAATGACTGGAGACAACCAACTACCAAGCTATGATGGCAGGTCCCAAAGGTGAGTGGTCACCATAAATAACGCTAAAGGATCAAATACCAGCAACCATGTGAAATCAAAGGCAAAGACATACAGTGAGACACCTTTTACCATTTAGAGGCAGCTGTAGAGAAAGTGCAAGTTTTATTATGGATGTAATGGAGAGCCAGCCAAGGTCAGAAAGCAATCATCACTCTGACACCTTGCTCAGCAGGTAGTGTGGCCCCTGAGAGAACTGCCAGCACTTGAAGAGTCGTCTTACATGTAACAACAACAGGCGATCAGGACCATAGGCAATGTCAGAAGCCACCCCTCCATCGATGGCAGTGAAAAGAAGCTGTAAGTAAACTGTGTGATTGCAGAAAACATATCTTTACAGCATACAATATTCTAGGGCTGCACACCAGAATGTAGACAAGTGAGTGATGACGTGCTGACTTCAGAGTATGTTTAATGTGGACGGAGGAGCACTGTGTCAAGGATAAATGCATCTTTTATTTAAACGCATTGACTTTTTGCATATGGCAGGCCCATGGTTGCATAAAGTAAAGACAGGGGGTAGGAAGAACACACGCCTTGTCCCAGGTATGAGCTGCCATCCCTGTAGACATGCTCTGTAATTAGCAAGGCTAATGAAGAATAGGCCTGAGATTAACGTCCTCGTAGTCATTTTTGCAGGGTGAGAGAGGTGGCCCTCAACCGAGCAGAACATGATACAATGCTATAGTCATTAACCCTGACCCAATGCTCCCCTCAGACATACATCTGGTACAGCTCTGGACTGATACCAAGTCTCAGTGGGCAGCAAGACTGAATACCTGGTTTCACAGGTGATGAAGTATCAAATAGGTCCTATCATCTACTCCAGTTCACTAACTGGAAGTTCAACCTCTAGAAAACATCCTGTTATTATAAGGTTGTGCCTCTCTTATTGCCACTTTTGAATTAGAAAATGTGATTCAGAGTAGCATCTGAAACACCCTCAAGAGTCCTCATTTTAAGTTTGCACAGTGTAGATATTTCATCATTATAAAAACTGTTGTTGTCTGTGTGACACGTCGTGGGTTCTCACACTGTGATTAAATAATAGAGAAAGGCACCTGTCACATGAAACTGTTACTAGCTGTTACTGGCTGTCGTGATTCCCTGCAGCATGGTTGTTGTTCATATGAATTCACAGAAAAAAATGACAAATCAAGTCATGAATCAAATCTTTTATTTTCATCATTATTATTATTATTATTGTTAGTATTAATATTGTCTTGGTGAATTCCAGCCTCCAGCAAAAGGTTTTTTTGGAATAATTTAACATCTTTTTGGTTGAAGTTTTATTATTTTCATGGGAAAAAAAGGTCTTAAATATCGGACAAAGATTTAACTGTAGTGTAAAAAACTAATAGAATAGTTTTAAATAGAAAGTTAAAAAATAAATAAATAAAAACACTGATGGCCATTATCAAGCTACATCTACCAGTCTGTTAAAAAGAAAAATATTAGGTTATACTAAATAACTTCATAACTTAATCTTAAGCTTAGTTCATGAAGAGATCACATAAATCTGCTAGCTACTTCGAGTGTAATTCCCAGAGAAGGAAGTCCTGTTTTGAAGAGCAGATTTTTGGTTATTTGAGTTTGCATATAGTGCATAATGAGGCTGACATTTGCATTTGGGATTGAAATTCTGATTTGAATGCTGGATTCAAATTATCCTTTGACTCTATACTGTGGTCATGACCATGTCTTGCCATGACGAGATGGGATTTTTTATTTTTATTTTTTTAAGGAAACATTTTTAAAAGGACTTTTTGACTCATCACATTCAGGAAGGCAAAGTGTGTTACGGATGGATGCATTTCACTTTCAGCACAAGCAAGGTCCTGGCATAAGTTTAAAAAAAATAAGTGCTTTAACCCAGGATACTGAGTGAAACTGTTATCATATTGCGACAAACAATCTTAATGCTATCGTTTATGATATTTGCCATCTTAATTTAGCATGTTGGCCACCTGAGATTAGCACTTAGCTCAAGGCCTCCTAAGAAGCTTGCATGGCTGTACACTATCAGGAGGAATATATGATAATGCATTTCCATTTGCTAACAATAGAGCATCTTTATTTCACTGAGCTTTTCCAGACCATTGTAGAAATCACAGTTATATGTTGAAATAATGTTAGGGAAAAGAAATTCCAAATTACTTAATGAGAGCTTACTAAAGGTGTCAGAGTCAGTCTATGCATACATGAGTTCTTAAAGCAGAGCCATTGTTCTGTGAAAGATGTACTGCTGCATGACTAAATGAAATCCTCATTTGAAAACAAATATATATAATGAAACTGTAAAAACAGTACTAGCTTGCATGTCTGTTTGATTAGACCAAGTTGAAGAAAAGGACAGATAAATATTGTATAAATGAATTTATTGTGTAATGTGAGCAATCAAATTAATTAAGGGTCCCCAGCTGTTGGAGGCGAATAAGCCCATTAATTTTTCAGTGCTACTACTTCTCCCTAAGATTTTACAATAAATATTTCTGGAGGTCTTGGATGAATTTTTCATGGCTGAGTGGGGGAGATGAAAGGCAAATGAGGGATCCAGGGGATGGGAGCTCTCTAGTGCTGACACACCACAGAGAGGTGCATCGGCTCCAATCTTTATCAATGAAACCCAGCCGACACTATTGCTTTAATTACCCTGCTTTGTCAAGCATTCCACTATCAATAAAAAAAGGCTGGGCCATGTGGTAGGCTAAAGGAGGAGGATAGGGGGATGATATCATGACTGCTGCTTGTTTTTATGCCCTCCCACTTTAAAAGAGGAAATGATGTAAGTGTGATCGAACAGACAAATGTTGACTAGTGCTTCATGCAATACAACTGCAACCAGCATTTAATGTAGAGGCCCGGAGATTTCCTTACAGTCATTTAAGTCCCAACAGTTTTGGTGTCAGAAACAGCAGCACCACCTTTAATTCAAGGAGATATCATTTATTTATCTGTTATAACCTTGTAGGAGACAAATCAATAAGGCATCAAACTGGTACACCACTATATACTATGTATCATGAATGGATATGAGATGCAGTTAATTTACATAGTGTATTTTAGGCATGAGGTATAGACCAGATGAATAAATCAGAATCCAATACAACTTCTGTGTTTTTCCTTATTTGGTATTCAGGGAGGATGTAGAAGTAACTAATTCAGGGGAGACATCTGCTCGGTGGGCAGCACACCAGCAATATTCCACCTGGAATACCATAATAAACAGTGTTGCATCATCATTATTTCCTCCAAAGTTAAAACATGGGGACCAAAGAGCAGAAGATGAGGTGATGTCAAGGTTATGTGCAGCTACCTAAAGGAGATTATAGTATAATCCCAATTCCTGAATAGCTGGGACGCTGTGTAAAATGTTAATAAAAAACAGAATTAAATGATTTGCAAATATCATGAAACTATATTCTATTCACAATAGAACATGAAAAACATATCAGATGTTGTCTTATTTTTGTCTCCAATCCAGGATTGTAGCTGCTCAACAGTCCTGGATCTTCACTGCAGCAGTTTTCATTTTATAATGTGCTGAATGTTTTCGACTGACGAAAGGTCTGAACTGCAGATGGACTGGACTTGAAAAGCCATGGTGCTGAGGTGGATGCAGATGTGGTTTAGGATTGTTTTGCTAAAATATGCAATGCACAGTATGTTGCTTTCAGACTTCTATGTGCTCTTAAACACTTTTCCAGATGTGCAAACCACCCAACCCATTAACATTAATGCACGGCCAGACCATAAGAGATGCAGGACATGGCATCCATCCTAAAGTAATATGAAATTTTGATTCATTTGACTGCAGAACACTTTTCCATTTTGCCTCAGATCATTTAAGATGAGATTTGACCCAGAGAAGGAGTCAGCATTTCTGGATCATGTTTACATATGGCGTCTTCTTTTGCATGATACCTTAACTTGCATGATACCTTAATGCAGTGCCACCTGATGGCCTGAAGACCACAAGCATCCATTTTTGACCTTCAGCCTTGTTCCCTGCACACACTCCTCCTGATTCTATCAATCTTTTGATGATATCATGTCCTGTATGGTGGGATCTTCAAAGTCTTTGCAATTTTACAATGAAGAACATTTTACAGAAATTGTTCAACAATTTTAGATGTTTGTCACAAACTGTTGACCCTCTGCCCATCTTTACATCCAAGAGCCACATGTTACTGACCTGTTGCCAGTTAACCTAATTAATTGTCCTCCAGTTGTTTTTGATAAGCACCAATTACTTTTCTAGCCTTCTGCCGAAAAAAGTAACATTGTTGCCAATGTTCCTCCTTCTTTGAGAGGTTTTCCTGACATCAAAGTCTAAATGAGCTAATATTTTCCACTAAATGGTAAAATGCCTCAGTTTCAGCATCTACTGAGTTCTTTATGTTGTATTGAGGATAAACTGTGGGTTTATGAGACTTGAAAATCCTTACATTCTTTTTTTTTTTTAGTTACATTTTCAGTGTCAACTTTTTTGGAATTAAGGTTATAGTTTGAACAATTTCTGCAATGTTTTGTATAGCAAGATTTAGATTTTTTGCATGGACAGACATGAAAAAAATCATAAGCTTTTTGACTTAAGGACAGGTCTTAAAAAAACCACAATGCTGTTATTTATGTTATCTATAATTCAAATCAGTCTGGAGTCCAGCAATCAGTGGTCATATTGTTCAAATGCAAAGGAGGTTTAACCATGTGAAATCTTCTCTCTAAAAGGAACATGGCAGCACAGTACCAGTGCAAACCACAAGACCTCCAGAGCATTGTCTTTTGGCCAGACAAGAACAAAGTGAAGATTTTTGCCATATTTATCCAAAACGTAAAACAGCACAACACTGCAAACACACCAAATGTGGAGCATCTTGCAAAGAAATGCCGAATTTTCAGTCATCCCAAATCTCTGTAGCTACGTTCCACACAAGACTGCTCGTTGACATGAAATGAATGCCCACAATGTAAAATTTGTCTGCCAAAACACATTCTCCACCAGATAATCTATTTGAAAGCATAAACTAATATGGTGGTCTGTGTTCTACAAGCACTGGAGTTTTGTGATCTTTTTATTGAAAGAAAGCATACATGCTACAACAATCAGCCGAGCCGAGCACGCCCCAAGACCGATTGTTTAATTCTGTTATATTCTCACTAATCAATGTGTTCACTTCAAAGCGATGGGAAATGTGTGCATCCAAAGAAGATTGATCAGTTCTAATACAAGTCATTAACATACAAGTTGTTAACAAGTGAGGCCTCTGTACTGTATCTCGGAATCAAGAGAGTCATCGATAAAGCCAATTTAAGACTTTTAACGTCTTAAAACCTAGAGTACACACTCCACTCCTGTACAGAATCGACCAATGTTAAAGCATTTGCTTTCTTTTTTTGCTCTGTTTTTCATTCTCTCTCTTCCTGTCCCTCATTCACTCCGTCAGCCTCAGCCACTTAGCTGGAAGCCTGTACCACAGCATGAGACCACTGGTATACTTTACTGCTGATATATTTATAAGCCAAACTGAGGGGAAAGTATTAAACAACCTTGTGAATAGCCAGGGTTCGCTTTAACCGAGGTGGAGTATCTTTTTCATCAACAAAAATAACTCTTCAAAGGCAGTAAAAGCATGGTTAGAAAGTAAAAGGCCATTTTAGCAGACGAGGCCAGCAGTAGCAGGGGTGAAAACAGAAAGAATCCTGCTTCTCGTTGCTCACAACCACCCCCACCACCACCCACAGTCTTTCCTCTCCTCTCTCTACTATCCCCAACACTAGCCACACCAGCCACACTAGTAACAACACAGCACAGATCCCACTCCTTAAAAAGCTAAATCAGGGCTTTGAAAAACATACAGTGTGTTTAATAATTCAGGCATTGGTGGGTTTGAATTGCCTCTTTAGCGTAGATATATACAGCCTCCTGATATAAGATCAGTCTTCAGGGGACCCTCCTCTCTTATTTCTCTGCACTGTGTCCTTCCTTAACTGCGGTATGGCCTCCTGCTTAACATGCAACTACCTCCTTGATTACATTAAGCTGTAAAATGGAATGTATACAGAATTGTAAACTGCACAAGCAGTTTCAGAAATATATATTTTTAATAGCTGTACATTTAGAAAAAGAGAGGGAAAAAAAACAGAGCTCTCTGAACTTGTAGAACACCCTGCGAATGCAAGAATCAAACGCAAAGTTTTGTAGTAAAGTAATTATTGCAGTTGACTATCATCTTTACTGGGGTTGTGGACTAACATAGGATTGTAAATATTTAACTATCTTCGCACCCAATGCACATTCATATTTCATCAGGTTTCTTGCAGTTTATTCTCAAAGCAACGTGTTGGACTGCATAATTATTTCAGTTTAGCATTTTTTTTCTCAACCTATTACTTCCATAAATACAGGAATTTGAGTTATAGCTCCTCAGAGGGCTCATTTAAGAAAAACATGTATTAATTAATTCAACCTAGATGGAAAGGAAGAAATCCCTAAGTAAGTAAGCTGTTGGCAGACATCAAGGATGATTTTTGCCTTCAAAGGAAACAGAGATGAATTTGAAAGGATGCAGCATTTTAATCAATACTGTTGACTCTTGAGGTTGGCAGGTGTGGTTGCTTTGTACCTCTCAACACAAGTATTTCCATCATTCAAGTAGAAAATTTCAGTGTAGCCACAGTGGAGCTCGACTGACAGCCTCCTAAGGTCCTCAGTTGTCTTTCAGAGACTCTAATCGGGTTTGTTTACAGTTTAGAAATGATAAAGCCATGCAGATGGTTTTATTCACATTCCTCTATGCTTTGCTTTGTCTTTACTTTAACCACGTCGGTGTACAGAACAGCGTGCGACTTTCAATCTTTTGTTGCATTCTTCCATTTGTGCGTATGTCCATTCTCACATTCTATGTGTGGAATAATGAAATAAATATCGAACTCTTAAATATTTTAGTGCATTCTAGGAGTAAAGTGGAAGTGTTTTTCTGACAGACCTTGCCTCCCCTCAAACCCCCCCCCCAATGAACCCCCTCTTTCTACTTCTCCACACAAATGCATTGTGTGTACCGGTCGGCCCAATCCATCACTCGGTGTCTAGCAGGAGAAAAAGCACTTTCCCAGGGTGGGTGTTTTTTAGTTCTGCCAGCACTGCTGTTTCAGTGGGCACCCGTGAGATTTCAGTGATGGACACTCCGGTCATCACTGGCAGGGAGCTTGGGGACCCCGTTCAACCCCAAACCTCCCCCTCCACCCTTTCTATCTCCACCTCAGCCTGTTCCACTCACCTCGTGTTTTCACTAGCACCTTCCTTTGTCCCAGCAGTGTTGTGCACTCCCTTTTTGACAATGATGACTATTGCACCTGCATGAATTCTCCCTTGCAAAGAGGCTCTGCCTTTAGAGACAAGCCATGCTACACTGTTCCAGGGTTCGGCCTCTCAGGGTGTTGGGAGACTTTTCTCACATAAAAACAAACACTCTGTAAAAATGGTGGCAAGCAGAGATGATAATTTTTGTAGTCTTAGTCCATATCTTACTTTGAGCCGAGTAAACAGTTCCAATCTGGTGGGAACCTCAATGGCAAAGCCAACGAGACTCTTACTGTGTCTCCCGTTCAGCTTCATTTTTCATCACAACCTTGCAAAGCACAGAAAAAAAAAAAAGTGTGTGTGTGTGTGTGGGGGGGGGGGGGGGGGGGGTTTCGGTCCTGACTGTGCCCAAAACACTTCTGTTCAAACCAATTCCTTCAACTTTA
>JBAMYA010000019.1:2009881-2033144 GCA_037176975.1 Arrhamphus sclerolepis | reverse complement strand
CCCCCCCCCCCCCCCCCCCCCCCCCCCCCCCCCCCCCCCCCCCCCCCCCCCCCCCCCCCCCCCCACCATCCTTAAATGTGCTCAGAACAATTATGTTGAAATAAATCTATTCAAATTTAAGTCTGCTCCAGTTTTACTCTGACAAACTGAGATTTGATTTCCAAAATGCTCACTCATCTTGTCTACACAAAGAAGTCAGCGGGGAGAGGGTGCAATAGCTGGAGAGAATGGGGCTGGAAGGCAAATCTAGGTGATGTGTATGTTCTTAGAGTGCCCCTGGGTCTTCCATGGGTAGGTAGGATCTGACAAAAGAGATCTGTACAGCAAAAAAATCCTCCACTCTGCTTGAGCATGGGAAATTAAGCCCAGATAAAGATTCTCTCTTAAACGTACTCGCTTCTCTCTTTTCATCCCTTTCGTTCTCTCTCCCTCTACAGTGGCAGAAGAAATTACCCATTGTACCATTAGATAAACCCAAACAGCCCTCTCTGTAAGACCTCCAGTTCCTTGTGCAGTCCCAGCCTGGCGTCCCTCGGGTTTTTGTTCAAAAGGAAAACTCAGCGGTGCCTCGAGGGGATGTTTAACTCATTGCAATGGCAAGTATTTAGAGAAAACTCAACAAGTTTGAGGCTGTCAAAGCTAGAATCCAACTGTCAGGCAGAATTATGTCTGCAAGGCATCTGATGTGAGGTAATGACCAATTGCATCATTTTGACAAACACACCATCAATGAGAACTGAGGCAGACGGCAATTTCTTTACACAAGTGTTTCATTTGAATTTGAAACACTGCTGCTAAGTGCATTAAATGATGCTGATTAACTAAGATTATGGCTGCAGCAGGGATGTGATTTCTGTTTGGATACAGAGCATAAATTGAGGCAGAGCAAGCAACTTTTTGAGTGGCTGATGAATAATTGAAAGTCAGCAGAGAGTACATCAATATAGTGGTAATGAGGCGTATTTGTGTGAAATTTCTAATTTTTAAGTTCTACAACTCTACAAGCATCCATTGCTGCTTCTGTTGATAATGGTTTAACTATTCAATAAACTGAACTATCATTTACATTATTGTTACTGTGGTTGTCAATATGTTAATATAATATATTGCAGTTGTTTTCATGTTATAACCCAAACTTCTGTTTGAATTTCTAACTTTAATTTTTATGCAATTTATTCCACATTCTTGTTGTCTTTTGTAGTCCCTGGACTAGAAAGGCACTAGGCTATATAAGCACATTGCTGTCAATGTAATATTAGTTCTTTAAAATAGTCAGTCCTAAAGGCACAAATTAATATAGCCATTAAATTTAACTTTCACCTCTTTCTATCATCCTACTTCAGTATCCCAAAATATAGAATTTCTTTGAGTCCTCACAAAATCTTACATTATTATCATCATCATCATTAAATAAAATATGATTGCATTTCTGTCATATTGTTTAGTTATTTTAATTCAAAAATACAGTTTCTAATCAGCATCATAAGTTATGTTTTCGCCAAAGAAGATTTTTCATAACCCCACCTCAGTTCATATCTTTATTCTTATTCTTTTTTTTCTAACGTTCAGTGTTTCTGTTTCTTGCCCAATCAAAGACGACTTTTAGAAAAAGGTTTTATAATGTATATATATATATGTTTTTTATTTTCTGTTTTATCCTATCCCGTATGTGCAGTACTTGTGAGGAAGCTGGTCTACATCTTGCCTGTAATCTTCGCCCTATGACTAATCCCCCCCTTTTGCTGGGGTTAAAGGTTATCATAGAATTACAATATGCAGCAGCAGTTAAGTACACAAAGAGCTTCAGATCATCTGAACTGATATTTCAACAACAGTCTTTGCAAAACTGAGACTCTGGTGCCCCCTATCGTTGAGTTAAAGTAGCATGAGGTAGGGGGGAAAACGTTATGGCCCAAATATGAATTAATTATCTTCATCATTTACAGTTATTTTTGGTGAATTACTACAACAGTTAGTCACAAATATGTTATGAACCTAAATGAGAGATCATCCTTCCATCAGATATTTCTCTCCCTCTCTTTTTTAAAAAAAAATCCTTATGATGATTTTTTTGAAGTGACACTGAACTTATATTGAAAGTGAAACAAAAGCATTGCACCGATCAGATTTTTTTATTTATTTACAACCGTGTCTACAGGTCACTTTCTTTTGAGTAAAACTGCTTCTTTGTTCTGCCTTTTTCTTACACAGTTGTGGCATGTTGTGTCCACCTGGAGTACTGTTGACCTTCTGCAAGGCAGCCAGCTAGTTAAAGAAGTCCATTTTCAAGGCTGTACTTGCTCATATCAAAACTCCATTATAGATTTTACCTCCAGGGGAACCTAGGGCTCACAAGGTCCTTGGCAATTTTACCTGAGGAAGAAGCTAAAAGGATTTGAATCTCCTAGGATGGGTGAGGAGGGGGAGGGTGTGAGGACGAGAGAGATGCGCACCCTAGGACCCGAACCCCTAATCTTTCTCTGCCAAGCAGGGAGCAAAGCAGAGCAAAAATGGAGATTTGGAGATGGTTCAGTGGCAGTGAACCCTGAACACGAGGGCCTGCAGAAGTGGTGGTGGAGGAGGCAGGGAAACCTTGAAAAACAAGTGGAAAAGAAGAGCTGAAAGCTTGTTGTCAGGAGATCGCCAGGGGAACTCGCAAGCTTCAGCTCCCAGAAACAGAGCTTCCAATACATTTAACATATATGAAAGAGGCATGGCTCTCTCCACACACTATCCTTAACTATGTGTACTAACAAGACAGATGGAGGCCAAAGATGCAGACAGATCACATCAGGACATCTGTCACTTCATGGCAACAGCCTCCTTAATAAGTGACAAGGCTTCCTTACCCTGTGGGCACATGATTGGGGGGAGGAGGGGGGTGGTGTCTCGGAGCAGGGTTGTGCAAAGCAGCCGTCAAAGTCATGTAGCAGTGCCCCTTCTTTTAAAAAACACAACTCGTTCCAATTACAGCCAATCTCATGCAATCTGTGCCCTTGATTATGATCCTGGGCAGCTGACTTCAAAGGCTCCTTTTATGGGTGTCAACATGAGGCTGTGCAGTAATTAGTGGACTTCACTGAAGAGAGTTTCATCAGCAAGTGTTTTCAAAATACTGAATGTCTTAATTTGTAAAGAGGGGGAGGATACAGGGGGGATTTTGCATCGAGAGAGAATAATGCCCCACAGAAATAATTAAAGCATAATTACAGCTCATCAGCTGTGCAAGTGCTCACAAAGTGCTGTCGCTTCTCTGTTGCTTTCCTCGGGTCATCAGCGGAGTAGAGGGCCATGTATGGATCTAAAATTCACAGCACAGCTGTACTTGGACTAAATAAATGCTCATGTCTTAGAAGCAGAAACACAGGAAAAAGAATTAGCCTAAATAATTGGAATTCAAATGAATTTCTCTTGCATTTATACTTTCCAGCATGAGTGCTCATTATCCTCAATAAACACCTGCATTTATTACAAATATGTTGTCTGCCAAGGACAAACTATGTAGCAGTCCTCAAATCAAAAAGCTCCTACACACAGCAGGTCATTAAAACAATAACTCGATTCCATAGCTGATGTGTCACAATGTGTTCTCAGTGCAAGGCTGAGATGAACAGATTGAGGAGCCAGTCAACCTTTTAAATTGACATCATGTTAACTCTGACCTCAGGACAGACTGGCCCCATGGCTACTCTGTGCTCTGTGATGACCACTTCTTACAAATGTTGCTGCCAGTACAAGAGTGTAAGGGGGACGGTGTGTGCTAAGTGTTTGTGACGAGTGTTAAGGCCACTGCGTGATCCTAAGGGAGTAATGAAGGCTGGACCACGGGCAGTGTGTTTCCCTCATCCACCTGATGGCAGATTCACAACAACCTCGGTGTCAGGCCTGCTTAAAGTCATGCATCCTCCTTCTGCTGCTGTGCCCACAGTCTTCATGTAACATGTTTACCCCCTCCCAACTCCGATCTGAGTTGCCAAATGGCACAACGGTCACCATCAAATCTGTTATGGGGATGTCCACCCTTTATTTAAGGCCTTTGGGAAAATTTTTCTGTTTGCATGTATGCACACTTGGCAAATCGCAAGTGACAAACATGCCAGAAAATAAAAGAATACCCTCTAGTGGTGGAAGAGACGCACAATACCATGCAAAGATCTTGTGCACAAATGTCCATACAGACAATTAAATTTGTGCTTAGTTCTGAGGGAAGTCACACTAAATATTGACTTTTGCTTCTAGACATTCTCTTTTGGGCAATTTGTGGTTTTATTTTATGTCCTAGCAGCTGGTTCTAGCCGGTTACAGTACAAAGGGCTGATATAAATAATAGGTGAGCAACATGGTTGAATCTTTGCCAAAAAACATCATAAAACACATTGCAAATGTTGCAGATTAGTCTCGTCTTCCCCTTGGCCAAAATCCTAACAAACTCATCCATATTTGAGGTTTATCTTTGGATTTCTTATGGCCAAAGATTGCTAAGTCACTCTTTCACTTTTGTGACCTGGTACCGGGTCAGCAGAACTCAGCCCATCCTATCCGCCTGCTGTTATTGGCCTGGGTGAACATATTATCTGGAGGTTGACAGGTATTTCTTTGGCCAACGATGAGTGTGTGTGTTTTCTGTTTCTATCTTAATGGAGAGATTTTAAGAATAAATAAATAAATAAAAGTATGGATGGTCAGTAACAGTTTGGTGAAGCTCGACTGGGAGTGCCTGAGACCTTTACACAGTATCGTATTACACATTTGTCTTCTTTATCAGAAACAGTGTCTAAAATGTTTCAGAGATTTAATGTTTATGATTAAATTGAAGAAACACATCTTATTCTTTGTCAGTTTTTATTAATTAAGCCATAAATTATTTATAATAATGTTGGTTTGTTTTGTTTTAATTAATATTGGTCGATATTCTTCAAATAATTGATTAAAATAAAAGACCATTTATGACAAAAAGAAAAGAGAAATGATGTCAGTTTTCAGCCAGAATTTCCTGTAATTTGATGATCGTTTTCCAGAATATCGTCAGAGAAAGTTTTCAGGCAGCTGGCGCAGCATTTTCACCTGATATACGTTGACCTTGTTTCTTGTCCAGTCGTCATCTAAATTCTAAAGTTTTCAATTAATTTACAGATCAGTTACAAATCTGTAACATTTTTCAATCAAACATCAGTAAAATTAAATTGAATGAATTAGTAAATATTACTCATTCTCAGGTAACTAGTTTTATATGAAGTGTTTTGTTTGTTTTTTGTCTTTTTTGTTTTTTTTGGGGGGGTTGCTGTTTTGTCTTGTTTTGTTTTGTTTTTAAATAAAATTATTATTGAAAGTCTTTTACTGTATACTTTACTGTATACTTTCAGTTGCAAAATGATCACCAAAGTAAAATTAAAATAATTGGAATGGTTATTATCTACCTCCTTCTATTTTTTTATTTTTTTTCAGTACAGAAAGATGGATCAAAATAGATAATGTCATCCTATACAGTATTATCAGCTCAACATTGATTTAATACTTTTAAAATAACTGAAATTCCAAAAATACTTTCTCAAAATCAAGCTTAGATTTAATCATTAATTTCTAAATCTAACCAAAATTCAGTGTAGATTGGTGACAACTAGTAGACTTTAAGAAAGAAGAAATGAAGGTTTTCAGGCATTTCTAAATGTGGGACGGTTGTCTTCACATACCTGAATTTGGAGAACAAACTTCATTAAAAGTTGCTCCCTAATAAGAACCATCATTTACTTCAACAAATACCGTGTTGGATAAACTTCTCTAAATATGAACCCATTCATAACTCTATTTGGTAAAGTGCATAATAGTAAAACTCCCAGAAAAAATAAACTGCAACAGCAGTTACTTTCCACCAGAGGGCAACATAACATAAACTTGTTTCATTTAACTGTCGAGGGTCATCCACCAACATCCAGGATGTTATATTCATAATATCTGATGTAATGGCATGATTCATGCTGAAAGTTATTTATATAATTAAGTTACTCTAATAAGATCATAGATATAAATGGTAAGACCTGAATTTTAGACCAAATTTCTAAGAGATTTTCCTGAAAATATCCAATGCCACAGTGAATGTGATCCATCTTATTTCTGTCGCTACTTCTTTACTATGTTTATAAGCGCTAAAAGTTGCTTAATATAGTCATAAATACTTGAAATGTAGACAACTGAATTACAGAGGCCTTAATAATACTAATAATAATAACAATAACAACAAAAATAATGTAGAAAATACATTTGGATATGGAAATCAATATTGAAATCCAATGTAAGCGTAACAGTTTTAAAGCTGTGTCAAATTACATAAATGACTGCTTCTGTGCTTTTATCAGTCATATGATCTGCACCAAAGTGATGTTGGTATACTTTGAAGTATATCACTGTGCCAATTAATAACTCAAACTTCTCTTAATCTCTGCCTCAATAGTTCAAATCCTGCTGTTCCTGGTCAGATAGGCCATATTTGGTTATAAACTGATTGTTAAGAAAATGTTATATTTCCTTTCTCTAAGTAATAGTTTTAATGACCCAGGTTTTTAATGAAGGAAAAACGTGTTTTAAAACACAAATAAAAAGCACTGAGAACACGTTTTTAGCATTGAATAACAGTCATTACAAGTATACAGTATAATAATGCTTTTATTCATACAGCACATTTTAAAAACAGGCCTGCAAAGTGCTGTGCATACAAAATAAATAAAATGTGAAACACCGACAATACACAGTAAATATGTTGTTTACAAAAATAAAGCATAACTCGGCATGAAAGTAAAGTCACAGCTAAATGTGTGACTGTGGTTTGACTCAAGAAACAAAATGAACCAAAAACACGACTAAACTTAAGAAACAGCAAAAAGGGTTGATGGGAAACGGTTAACAATACTAAGTAAGAGTGGAACCTACAGGTTTAAGGTCAGTTGTGTAGTAGTTTTACTTACATTTATAAAGTGTGACAGTAAAAGTGTGTAAATCTGTTGCTCTTAGTTGAACAAAACCATCTAAACTCAAGGTGCCCAAACAGCTTCTGCAGCTTTCAGGAGTCTTTCTTCAATACATGGATGCTGCTCTGTTTTCATTTTCATTTATCGCGATTTGGGTGAAAATATAAAGTGAACCTTGTGTTGACTTTTCCCAAAAACAGAAGGTGTTAAAGATGTGTTAACTGGAGCAATTTACATGTGTTTCTAATTTCTATTTAACTTGTCAACAAAGCCAGACAAACCACTTCCCCCCTACATACAAGCTAAAGTTACATTTCTGTCATTTTAATATTCAGTGGTCAGAAATGTGTGTGTGTGTGTGTGAGTGTATGTGTGAGTAGGACAAAACTGAAAATCTTTAATCCTTCAGTGTTGGGAAATTAGTTCAGTCTGGTTCATTTGATAAGCCACAAACAGAAAGAGGCTGTTTCAGTACTTTGACTTCCCTTCGATCCACTATAGATATTTGAGCACACAAAAGATAAAGAATGTCAGTGTTTTAACAACAATATACTTGCATGAATTACAAAGGATAAAAAAAAATCCAGGCATGTCCCAGGACATGATACGTATAATCAGTGGTTCAGTGAATGTTTCTCCATCATAGTAAATGTGTTTGTGCTCTGCTAAGCTGCAACATGTACTCAACCATGAAGTCCAGTTTATGTCAAAGATATGTTTTAAACACCCCCCCATCTCCCGACACAGAAGAAAATACCATGTCATGTTACCGTCCATCACATAGACATTTACACCCATTGGTAAAGGAAATGCTAGCTTCCTGATTCATGCTCTCTTTGACTTCCATGGGAAGAGAGTCAAAGAGATGATCCTCCACCACCAGGCAGGTCCTGCGAAGGAGGCTGCACTGCCCAAGCTGAGCTGGAAGACGATCCAGACAGTTTCCCTTCAGTTCCAGGTGTGTGAGCTGCGAGAGATGGCCGATTTTCTCAGGAATGGAGGAGATGCAGTTGTGGCTGAGACATAGTGTCCTTAGCTTGGTGCACTTGAACAGCTGCTTGGGGATTACCTCCACTTTGTTGCCTGAAATTGCAAAGTGTTGTAGATTCTGCAAAAAGCCCACTTCCAGAGGTATTACCACAATGGAGTTATGGCTAACGTCAAGGTACCTCAGCTTTAGAAGGGTGAATAATGATGAGGGCAGAGTTTCCAGTTTGTTGTGTGAGAGATAGAGCGACTCCAGATTTCTGACATGGCTGACTGACAGTGGAATAGTGATGATCTTATTGTACCAAAGTTTCAGGGAAGTTAGTCTCTTGAGGTGCTGAAAGCTGATAACCTCCTCAATCGTACGAATATTGTTGGATTTCAGATCAAGTTCCTGGAGGTTATTCAAACTGAAGATGGCGTGGGGTATTCGCTCCAGCTCACAATTGTGGAGCTCCAGCTCTGCGAGATTGATCATTTTCTTCAAACTGTTCAGCACCAACAGCTTTGTGCCATCATTATGAATAACAAGTTTTAGCAGATGTGGCGACAGATCTGTTATGTTTGTTGGGATCTTCGTAAGGTTGCTTTTGAGATGCAAAATCTTTAAGTGCCTAAGATCTCGGAGAGACTCAAGGCCGATCAGTTTATTGTTTTCGGAGTTCAGGTTTCCAATCAAGTACAACTCCCGTAAATTTTTCAACAAGTATACCCAGCTAGGAATCTCAGCAACATCTGTGAATTTGACATGAAGGCACCGAAGGTGATCACAGAGAAAAATGAAAGCAGTCTGCTCGACTTTGGCAGGACAGTGGTAGAAGTGCAGCTCCTGGAGGCTGATCATTTGTGAGATCTTAGCGGTTATCCTGGCCTCTGGGATTAACTCTAATTTCAAGATTTCCAAGTCAGTGAGATCAAACACAGCATCTGGGACGCCAGACAGCATGAAAAGATGAAGTTCCAACTTATCTTGAGGATTTCGTGTTACGTGCTGGCGCAGCTTCTCAAAGGTCCACTCGTGGTTTAAGCTGATCTCCCGAAGTTTGTTCTCACTCACCTCAGAAAGAAAAACCCCAAAACGCTTTGAATACAGCTGGTCGTACTGGTCAACCATGTGGAGAAGGAACGCAAAGTCATTCTTAACATCGGGTATGTCACTGAAACTGCTCTCCTCCCTGACTTTTTCAAAGGAATATTCTTTAAGTGGTCGCCGAAAAAGCCAGAACAATGTGTATATGCAGATAACACCATAAACGCATATGAGAGCAATGTAACTGACAAGGAGTTTCTTTAACATGAAAGCCATGTTATGTGTACACTGGAATTTAGCATATCCAGTCAAATGCTTTATTTCAGGCTCACACACATGATCAAAGTCTATAGATGCCACAAATGTCATTGTATAGCACAAGATCAAAATAAATTTCACGGTTTTGATAACTGTCTGAATGGCATAGAGTCTGTAGATCAAATCACTGTCTTCCACGTGGGCACGGAATTTCCGGACTTTTTCAAAGAGGGCCTTTGCTTGCTCACCGTCTTTCTTGTCTAGTATTGTCATGGAGGGAACTTCACTCACAAGCTTTTCGGCAGAAAAGGCAAGCCCTGACTTTGTAAGCATCGGAGCAGATTGGTTTGGACTGCCCTCCTCACTGCTGGTGGACAGATGTTTCAGGAGAGAGGAGGCCCCGGCTATCCTCTGCTTGTTCTCCTCTGAGTCCTCGCACGCAGTCTCCGACAGTGCTTTGGTAGTCCAAGGTGACTCAAAACATTTTCCAAGGATGGAAACAAAATGTTCTACTTTTGAACTTGTCTTTGGGTATTTGAACCAGAAGTTGCTGCTAACCATCAACACAATCGTGTGAATTAGAGCGAGGTATGGGAAATATTTGGAATACCAAGGAAGAGCAACATGGTAGCACATCTGATTGACAAAAACATACTGTTGAAAATCTAACTTGGTTCTGATACCTTTGGGCTGTGGTTGCCCAAAAGCAGATGACTCTGTGACGGCAGCGGCAATGTTTTCCATAGTCCTTTTTGCCATTAGAGGAGCAGCTTGCTCCCCAATTGCGCTCTCTTTGTTCCATAAACCATCAACAGGCTCTGGTGGTTGGGTTCCCAAGAAGCCTTCAGTACCCTCTGAAGTTTGCTCCAAGATGGGAAGACAAACCACTTGGTCCTTAGTTAACTGCATGGTTCCAGAAAATATGGCCAACATCAGCATCACAATTCCAAGATAATCCATAAAGACGTCCCACCATGGTTTCAGGATTTTATAAGTTGGCTGGATGTCGTTCAGGGAGGCTACTTCTGTGAGGGTGAACATTCCTATAAGAGAGAATATGGCTTAATATGATTTGCATCAAATAATAAGAAAATATGGAAAGGCATTCATGAGGCCAGTTGTTTGTGTAATTACATTTACCAGCTGAGTTGTTTTCATCTTATAAATGCCGTCCATCTCCATCACATACCCTACAAATGTGGGATGTTATAGCTATTTTGCTTTCTCTAATAGATTCTGGCATTAACAGCTGTGAGTTGCATATTGCCTGTGTCTTGCAGTCATCCTGTACAAGTTCCAATGGATTAGAGACAAAGAGGTAAACTCCATAAAATGTTGAAGAAAGCCTGTAACATGAAAAGAATCAAGACAAGAGATCCAGTTCTCTCTCACATAAGCACAAATTTGGTTTTATGAATTCTTAAGAATGATCGTAAACATTTCTGTTACTCAATAAATTGATTTCTGAATACATACACCAGGGACTTATACTGTCTGATGATGTATAAATGACTGTAACAGCTAATAATACATTTTGGGAGCAGTCGTTAATGTCTGACCTCAATCCACTGTGCATTCCTCTGAGAAATTAGCAGTAAAACTGTCCTGTGCGCACTATAATCCAGTGTTTTCATCTGTGCCTATCATATTCAACACTGTACTTGACCACTACTGATGTAGTGGATCTAAATGTCCATCATTTAAGTTCAACAGTTTTAGTTGATATGTGCAAAATCTTGACCGGTACATTATTTCATGTAATGCCAGTTTGTTAGGTTTGTTTTTCTTTTAGAATTTCAGCCACTTTAGAACAACTGAAACAGTAACCCAGTGTTAACACTTGACTGGGAATTTGACTGCATGTACTTCGATCATAAGAATGATCTATTTTCCGGTATCACTTAGACTTTAGCTTAGGAAAAAAAATAAATAAATACACCATGTGTTTTAATGTCATTTCAGGGGAATTTTACAGGACACATTTGTAAGTGACTTGGAGAAAACAGACTTGTGATTCAGAGAGGAAGCCATCATTAAACACATCGTGTGCAACACAAACACTACATTGTATTAACTCCCTGTAACTTAAATCTGATTAATATGGCCTATATATGGCCCATGTTTACATCTGAATCACACGCCATATGTTCTCGCTGCACAGCCAGGAGAGGACTAATTTTAAATAGGTTTGAGTTTACAGGCGTGATTTCAATAAACAAGTCACATGAGATTTTTTTCAAGTACAGTTGTGGCGAACATCTGTTTTTTGTTTGTTTTGTTTTTTTTAGCCAGGAAGCCATGAAGGTGACTTTAAAGCTGTAGCAGGCTGAGACCGGCTCCGGCAGCAAGACGCATCCATGGACGCGGAGCCAGAGGTGGAGCTATGTCCGTGAAGCCTTAAACGTAGCACCAAAATCTGGATTTCCTAACGCAAAACTGACACCAGAGCACCCATCATTCCTTTATTTTAAATGACAAACCCGTCCCATAGATCCCCCAGAGACGCAGAGCTTGCAACCATTACCGGGCCGCAGAAATGCGTCTACGTTTGCTTGTAAAACTGAGACCAGTTCATCATCATCACTCGCACGGACAGATACGCACCTTCAAGAAGAAGAGATCCGGTTATATGGACGTCAGTGGTGTGAAACAACTCCTCCTTTTACATGCCATGTTTCGCTGACGCGAAGTCGATCTTTCTTCCACCTCTTCAGCCGCAGGCCTGCGTTCGGGGACGTGCGCAGCTTAGCCGTCAACCCCCTCCGCGCCTCCGATGGTCGTGTCCTCTACCCATCTCTGACTGGCCGCACAGCCGGCGCGCTGCTGGACGTCAACCCGGTCTGATGTTGTTCATTCAGATTCAGTCAACCAAATGTGGATGTTAAGACTCCATTTACAGTTCAAATACAGCTGAACGACTGGCTGTCATAAACAAGGAGAATAATTTCACTTGAAATAAAAACATTATCTGCATCTAACCATCTGGATTTGACTTAGATAGATCAGATTTTTCTTGGCTATAATTCCCCCTCCATATCCTTGCGTTTAAAATCACTTTCAGTTTGTCATAGATGGAGAAATCAAACTCTACAGTTAGTGGTATCTTTGTTTATCCAAATTCCAGCCAAACAATATCCCTGTAAAATAACCCTCTGATGAATTATTAACCTTGGCCCTCGAATAATAAATGGTTTGTCTCCACATGAAGAAATATTAAAATAAAGGAATAAATAAGTTCATAATATTTATCAGAGCCTGAATTTTCCTGGGCATTTTTATAATTAATATGCATAAAGCCTTGAAAATATTTCATGGTACAAAAACAAAACAAAACAACATGATTTACACCCTTTTCAGACATGAGATGCATAACATTGATGGTTTCATCAAAAAATAATGGCATTCAGTTATGCAAGCACTCATCCACTCCCTCAAAAGTTACAGTTAGATCCATGGTACGTGTACAATATTGGCAAAATTAGACAGCAAATCAAGTGGAAATACATACAAATGTCTTTACGGAATAAATTTCCTTTAAACAACAAGTTACCTTGCAATTCCAATTTATAATAGCATGTCAAGCAGACAGAGATTAAGTAAAACAGCGTTGGATGGAAGCAGCAATGCAGGCTTTTTTTTTTTTAAAGTATGATTAGGCTTATTGAATAGTCCGTTGTTTGTTCTCAGTTTTGTTTTAATTACAATGACATTTACAGCGTAATTCTTAAAATTCAAGAAAAAAAAAATCCTTTGCTTCGCCTGAGGACACTGTCTTCACAGCCACCTGTGTGTGTGAGATAAGAAGGCACAACTCAACTGGAAACTTTATAAGTACATATATATGACTATTTTACAATTTGTCATGTTTTTCTGTTGTTTTTTTTACCACAAAAATAAAAACAAACAAACAAATTCCCCAAACAAGCTGTTACATAGAAGATTACAGCAGTGAACGGGAGCAGTTGAAAATACTTCATACAAAAAGCAAAAACTGCAAGTGAAGTTCACACAGTTTGTGGTGTTGCAGCTTATAACTGTGGAACAAACAGAAGACGAAAGTTTGGACAGCCTGGTATTTGTTTATTCAACAAAGGGATCTGCTGGATTCCTGTGAACAGCTGATCATGCACCAAATAAACCTGCAGCTGTTCAACATGGCTCTCAATTAAAGTGAGCACTTTAGCTGTATAGTGTACTGAAAGTCATAAATATGTGTTACCATGTCAGAAGAGCAGCTGGGTCTCCACTGAAACATGACATAAACTGCTTCAGCTGCTCTCAGAGTAATGGAAAGAGAAGGTGCGTGACAGGGATTTCAGTAAATCCAGATCTGACATACAGATCTCACAATTTGCCTACAAGAAACTAGTTTATTTACATGATAGGATTTTATTTATTTTTATTACTTATTATTACTGCAATACATTTTGGATTATTTGGAGACTGGATTTCTTTCTTCTTTTTTTTTTTTTGTTTTGCAACATCTATTATCTTAACAAAGGAACAGACCCCACAACACAACTGAAAAAAGGGAAATGTGCTATTTGCAGTTACATCTTTCAGGTGCTTCATCACTGGTTCAAAGAAATCAATAAATCTGTAAGTCTCTTCTTAGTTATTTTCATGTACTAACTGTTATCAGCGTAAAAGGCATGTTATTAAAGTAGTTCTTATTCATTTATAAGAAGCTACACATTTGAAAAACCAAACAAAAACATCAGTTTGGCATAGTCCTTGCAGTTTAATGCAATTTAAGTTGCCAGCTTTTTACAAGAATTAATTCACCAACTTATTATATATATGTGTTTGTGTGTAAGACATGTTCCTTGTTTTCCCCTGCTGTGGTCTATCAGAATTAACAGTCTCTGGAGAACAACATGAAATATATACACAATACACTTTAAGGCTACTGCCCCACACTTACTGTAAGTGAGGTTTTCAGGTTAGATTTACACTCGGTTATCAAAATATGTTATGGAATAAAGAAAATAAGTGTGACTGTAAGGAACGCTTTGACATCAAATGAAATATTCCTTTTTGTTATTCTAAGAGATAGCTAAGAAGATTAATATCACACTCAAATCTGTGTAAGAAGCTAACCAGCATTTAGCTTAGCAATTAGCTTAATGTACTGACTGCAGAGAGAAACTGCTTGTTCAATCCAGTGTTCACTGTTTCATGTTTAATATACAGGTATGCGATTTATATAAATCTTCCCCTGGAACTTTTAGCAAATCAAATATGTTCCCATAATGATGAACAATCACTAACTATCTATAACTAAAAAACGGTTTGTGGCTTAATAATAAGTCCCTGTTGCAGCCACACTAAGTATGGGAATAAATGCATATTTTGCTTTCAAAAAAGTCTCTTAAAGTAGTGTCCTGTGACATTATAGTGACTTCATAGAAAACAAATGATCTGAATTGGTAGAGAGCAGCAACAGCAGGCACTGTGGCAACAATAGGTGCGTTTCCACTAGCGGGGATTCAGCGTAGTTTTTTTGGCCACCAGATCATTGATGCATGTCTCCATTACAGGAAATGACCCTGCGAAAAGGTTTTCAGGAACCTAAGTGGGGTGAATGTTCCTGTTGTAGGAGATGTGCTCAGAATGGCCAAGAGGAACTACCTGGATGGGGAGGTGGTGGTGGTGTTGACTCGCTGATTGGGTACGCTGCAGGAAGGATATGACGTCATTCTGCTGCCTAATGTCTGCTTCACCTACGAGTTGTCTTTTCTCATTTAGCACCACCATTGTGCATTTTACAAACAGCAAACAGAAACACTACAGTCCCCTTTAGCGCCTCCAAACTTTTCACTTTAGTTTATTTGTTCGATTTTATTTCTTCATTTTTGTTGACATCTTCTTTTCTTTTTTTTTGGCTGTTGACAAAGAGTGAAAGTGGTGTGCTGCTGCCACCATGCTACTGTAGCGAAGACACGCCGAATGAAGGTGTTGAGGAGTCAGCCCTGATCCTGACAGAGGTTCCAGTCTGGCGGAACCTCACTAACGGAAACGCACCTAGTAAGGCATCTCACTCAGCCTTCATTTGGTCCCTGACATCTGAAGGCAGAGTTTCAAACAGTGTCTCTTCCACTATAAGGCCACTGCGCTTCAAAGCACAACAACAACCGAGCTCTTGTGGCAGAATCTCGAAGTGGTTCCCTTTTAGATCTAGGTAGGTCAGCAGAGCTAGATAGGAAATTTTTGGTGAGAGAGTGGACAGTGAGTTCTTGCCCAGCTTTAATGTTTTCAGCTTCTTGCAAAAGAACAGTTCATCTGGTATGTTTTCAATTTTGTTGCAGCTGACTGAGAAGTACTGCAGACTCTGAAGGACTCCGATCTCTGGAGGGATGAATCGGATGTCATTGTTGGAGAGATCCAGGTAGCGCAGCTTGTTGCACAAAAACAGGTGTGAGGGCAATATCTCAATCTTGTTGTGGCTGAAGTAGAGGCGCTCCAGACTGCCAAGTTTTTTTATGTGTTCGGGGATATACATGATGCCATTGTGCCAAAGCTTGAGACACGTGAGTTTTCGAAGATGCTGGAAGCTTACAATCTCTTCTATAGAGCGAAGGTTGTTCTCTTTCAGGTCAAGCTCTTGCAGACTTGTTAGGCTGAAGATTGCATGTGGAATGCGTTCCAGATCACAATGCACCAGCTCCAACTCAATCAGATTGGTCATCTTTTTTAAATTGTTGAGCATTACTAGCTTAGTGCCATCATTGTGTAAGTACAGACGCTGCAGATGGCTGGACACATCCACAATTGTTTGGGGTATCTTGGTCAAATTGCTTTTGAGGGAGAGAGTTTTTAGAGACTTCATCTCTCGCAGAGACTCAAGGACAATATTCTTGGAGGCATCAGGACTGAGGGATCCGGTGAGGTAGAGTTCCTCTAAGTTCCGCAAACTGTACATCCAGTTTGGAAGTTCCCTGTTGTCATCAAACTTTACGCGAAGCACTTTCAGGTTCTCTTTGAGGAAGGAGGTAGCACTTGTGTGCAACTTTAAAGAGCACTGGTAAAGAGACAGCTCCTGGAGGTCTTCCAGCTGAGAGATTGAGGCAGGGATGGTGACATTGTTGATGATCTCTAGCTTGAGTGACTGTAGTTCTGTCAGCTCAAATACAGTGTCGGGTAAACCAGGGAGCATAAACAGCTGCAGTTCAAGCCTGTTATTTGTGTTTGTCTGCAGTCTTTGGCGCAACTTCTCTGCAGTCCATTCATGGTTTAGATTGAGTTGTTTCAGTTTGTTCTCACTGACCTCTGAGAGAAAGACTGCAAATCGTTTGGAATATAGTGGGTCATACTGATCAATCATGTGCAACATGAAAGCAAAGTCGTTTTTGACATCAGGGATGTCATTTATGCCTGTTTCCTGACGTACATACTCAAAGGAATATTCTTTCAGTGAGCGATAAAACAGCCAGTAGGAGGTGTAGAGGCTTGTTAATCCGTAAACAGCCACCAAACACAGATAACAATAGGACAGCTTAGAAAACAGATGAGCCATTGTGTGATTACATTCAAAGTCTTTATAGCCTGTCATGTCCTGGATCTCAACTTTGCAGTGTACTCTGTTCTGCACTTTATTTACTAGAGAGCTATTATAGCCGATGATCACAAGGAATTTAATTACCTTGAATACAGTCTGGCGAACATACATAAGGTAGAGGATATCTCCTTCTTCAACATGCAGTCTAAACTTTTTCACTTTTTCAAAAAGGGCTTTAGCTTGTTCACCCTCTTTTTTATCAAGAACACTTGCTGATGGTTTGTCAACAACAATCTTCTCTGGGATAGACCGGAGCGACTGCGTTTTCACCAGACTGCCTTCTCCAGGAGACACAGCAATGTTGGATCTGTTTGTACCACTCTTTTTATGATCCTTCTCCTCTGGATTTTCTCCAGACACCTCAGACAAAGCTCGTGTGGTCCAGGGGGAATCAAAGCATTTGCCAAGCATTGAGATAAAATGCTCTATTTTCGAGCTTGAGCCAGGAAATTTGAACCAGAAGTTGCTACACACCATGAAAACCAGAGTGTGGATGAGAACCAAATAGGGAAAGTACTTGGCATACCAGTGCAGAGCTTTCTCATAGCACATCTGATTGATAAAGCTGTATTGTTGAAGATCCAGATCAGTTTTCAGGCCTGTCATTTCTCTTAGCCCAGAGGAGGTATTGGATTGCAGATGTAAGAGTGACTTGATTTCCACTTCACTTCTGTTCTCCGCATGTGACGATATTCTCTGAGGAAGGCATATGATTTTATCTTGCATCACCTACAACAAAATGTAAGAAAATATAGCAGATTAGCAAGCACTTCAGCTTCTTTATCATTTTTCTTTAATCCAAAACACCAAATAGGCTAATCAGTCCCCAGGGTTTTCATGCAGTATAATTTTGCACATGCCAAAAAAAGTTTAAGTAAAACAATAAAAATAAATGAATAAATGAAATTTAGTGATAAACCAATTTAAAAAGGTAGGTGTTGAGCTTCTTTTTAAAAGCATGCAATATGAAAGCATATGAAATAAAAATATACATTATAGAAGAGACCTTTCTGACAGTGCTGTCATTAAGTTCAAGGAGAAAATTCTTGCTCTGCTTCAAGACTCATGCCACTATGGCCACTATGGACAGCTCTGAAAGTCTTGATCCTTCGTGCACTGATAGTCTTGCAGATATCTCGACAGTTCCTGCGTTCAGCTCTGGATTCTGTCGGCCTCTAAAAAGGAAGTAATCTTTGACAGTTTGTTCCCTGGTGTAATGCAGAAATGCAATCTAACAGAAATTTAGAAAGTAGCGCACTACAATTTTAAAAGCTTAGAAAGATTTGGTAATTTAAAGAAGAATTTGAAAAGCTAGCAAAACTTATAATTCATCATTAGCAAAAATCAAAATAACCACAAATTTATTTTCAAAGTCACAACTCCATAGAGTCATGCATTCATCTCATGAGCTTCAGTCAGGCTTAAGATCATGGCATAATCATGACACAGAAACTTCATTGGTCAAAGTCACCAGTGACCTTCTCATGGCTTCAGACAGTGGATCTGTCTCTGTTCTTCTCCTCTTAGTTCTCAGTACAGCATTTGACACCATCGACCACAAGATTATTTTTAATTGATTAGAGTAGGCTGTTGGACTTAGAGGAATGGCATTAAAATAGTTCGACAGTCATATTTATCATGCTGATTTCAGTTTGTCCATGTACATAATGATTGTTCCAAACTGCGTTATTATAATTGGCATATCTTTTATTTTTAATATGTTGCATTGTTCACAATAAAAACAGTTTACATTCTGCATCTCTTTCTGCTATTTCATACTGACTCTTTCATATATTGCAAAAGTTTTTTGGGACACAGTAGTTGATACTTTGATTACAGCCTTGATTTAAAGCCTTGTACTCCCCACAGTAAAATCAACATATAAAAGCCGTTATGGGGAAAAAAACAAACAAAAAAAAACTACTGTGATATACCGCGTAACCGCCAGAATCTTTAAAAAGGTAATACAGATTTTTAGTCATACCGCCCACCACTAGCCTAAGCTACTGGGCACAGAGCATCTTCACCCTGTCTATCTCAGTCTCAGATTGTCTTGAATCATATAATAGAATCACTGTTGTCTATCTTCCATAGTCTCGCTCTCTTCTCTCTTCTCCTTCTTCAGGTGCTGTTGTGGTGATGTTGCGCTCCCCCTTCCCTCCCAAACCTTCAATCTTCTGACCTGAACCTGTTGACTGGATAACACTGTGGGATGTCTGCTGATATCCGCTGATGTGGCAGACCTACAGTCCAACACTCCGACCACCACATATTTATATATTTTTAAACAAGATATTTGTATATTTTTGTACCACATGTTATATATTTTTATACCTCTGTCTGGCTAGCTATCGGCAGGAGGGTCCTCCCTATAACTTAACTGGGTTCTTGCTCAAAGTTTTGTCCTAATTGAACTGAACTGAAGTAACAACCTAGGTATCCAGACTGGTCATCCCTGAATACCCAACACATCAAGCCTTCAAGCAGATGGGCTACAGCAACAGAGGACTGTTCTGGTAGTCACTCCTGTCAGCTAAGAGCAGGAAACTGAGGCTACAGTTCACACAAACTCACCAAAACTGGACAACAGAAGATTATAAAAATGTTCCTGGTCTGATGAGTCTTGATTTCAGCTGTTTGGGGTTAGAATTTGGTGTTAGCAGTACAGGGTTCTCTCCAGCTTTTGAGACCACAGTGGCTAAATCTCAGTGCCACCGAGAATTGTGCAACAATTTCCCAACATAGACTCTGATTGGGCATTCATGTATATAATGTATAATATATACATGCAAGGTTCTCTCAGAAATTTCCTACGAACAGCTACTTCTCAATAAAAGACTTAGGTACTGGCCCAACTCAAACATTTGTGGCATCTGGCTGGCAGGGCAAAGGTGTTTTGAACCTTGCCTCCACATACATTAATTCAACAAGTAAAGGCACAGAAAACAGCGGCTATGTACGCAAGACACTACAATTTCGAGCTCTCATTACAGCTACCATGAAATTCATTCTTTTTGGTCTCCAAAATCATGTGAACTCCAATGAGAACAAGCCAAATTACCTCTCACCAGTCTTGGGTCAATGTACACCCACATAAACCTTTAAGGTGGTCACATGTGATTGTAGCCGGAGATTCCTTCATCAAATTTTCTTCCAAAACACAATACTCTTATAAACTAGACTTATGATCACAGAAATGAGTAGGTCTGCTGAAAATGGGTAGAAATAATAAAGAAAAGACGATAACAGTTGCACTCAAAAACACAAAAATCGACAGCAGCACTGGCGAAAATGACGGTGGCGCGGTGCCACCTTCAAAATATACTGGGAAGAACCCTGCAGTATAAAAGCATGGATCCTAGAACAGTATCTTTAGCATGTGTTTGAATGGGAGACTTGCACCATGGGTGTGCAGCCGACATCTGCAGCAACTGCATGATGCTGTCATGTCATGGACCAAAGTGTGTGAGGAATGTTTCAAACACCTTGTTGAATCTATGACACACAGAATTCAGGCAATTCTGGAAGCAAAAGGGGGTTGAACCCTGTACTAGCAAGGTATAGCTAATAAACTGGTCACTGAGTGTATACATGTAAGCCTACCAACTGGATATTTAAATTTTTTGATAACTTTTGTAATAACTGTTAACCTTCTTGTTTATAAACCATAAAAGGAAAAAAGAAATTCACACTGGCTTTATGCTACCTCATGAAATGCCACTAAATGGTAAAGGTATGAAAATAGCAGAGAAAATTAACATATATGGACAAATAATTCAGTAAAATCATGAGTATTTGAAATAGTCATCAATTAACATGTAATAATGATGATAGCCCTAATTATGATTTAAAATACATTTTTAGCATGGACATCTGATGAATTCTAACACAGTTGCAGACGGGGACATCATGCTTTCATTCTCAATATTCCTTTTTACCCCCTATGTAGTACAAATGCATCATCATGTTTCTTGTGTTTCATTTGTGCTAAAAATTGCACTGTGCAAAAATGCAGCTGTTTAAATTCAGTCATTCAAACTTGGTGTATGTACAGATTAAATTTCAACAACTTTTTAGTGCTTAATATAAATCTAATCAATTTAGTTTCTGATTGATTTATATGTTTAATTTGGTTAGTCAGTGTGACCGGATAGCTTAGCTATCTATGTTGTTCGTGTATCCACTAGTGAGTGTCAATAAACAACAAATGCCCGTGGTGTTTACTTGAAATGCAATGAACAGCAGCTTCTTGACTGCAATGATAATAACAGGAAATGGGCACTTTATTTTCTGAAACATTTTGTCTTCTCTGTTTAGCTTCCTGAAACTCAGCTCATGTTTGTGCTACAAGACTTAAAGCTAATGCAGTAAACAAATGAGTGATTCTAATGACATCATTCTTTCACTTATGTGCAGCGGCACATAAAACATTCAATTTCAAAGTTATATCTAATGTTCTCTGAGGAGCTAACTATGTTTTCCAGCTAATTCTAAATGAAGGAATTATTTACTCAAGGAATGTAATAAACGACACAAATGCCTTGACCTATAAAGCAAACTTTCCTACAGAATTTATTGTCCACTCAGTTTGCAAACTCTTAGGTCATGCAACTGTTATGGTGAGAGAGGAAAACAATGTCTGCTCCGGATTTGATAAATATTTTGTTAACAATGTATCTCCACACCTTTCAGTATCATGTCCTGAATTTCCAGGATACAGCACTGAAACACAGTGACCATAAAATGCCCCTGTTCTACACCGAGAGAGAAGTCAAGAGGCAGGACACATGAGCTTGGAATCTTATGTTTACTAAAAGGTGCAGGGCGGGGAAATGTTTCCACAGCTAAATTCTTGATGGGATGAATGCTTCCTTTGCTGTACACAGGCCAGGTTGTAAAAGCACAGATTGGTGTTTTTGAGTTGAAGCCAAAGCAGAGGGCAGAACAGTAATGTTCCATCAGACAGCCAATAAGCTTACAGATGAATTCAAGCTGTGAAAAAAAAAAATTGTAAAAAAAAAACAAAAAAAACCATAGCAACTGCTTTTACCTACCAGGCTCCAGTTTTCTTGGACACATCCCTTAAATTAGCAACAACAACATAAGGTATGATTACTGACCTGAAGAGTGCATCCAAAGACACCAATCATGAGCATGATTACAGACAGATAGTCAGTGAACACATCCCACCACGGCTTCAGGACTCTGAACGCTGGCTGCTGTTCAGAGAACTGCCGGAACTCCATCACAGGAATCATGATGTCTGTTGCCTGAAAGAGTAGAGTTCAGCCATGTCATAATAACATCATGTTTTTCAGTGAATATTCCATTTTAACTCAAAGACGTTTTCATTTACAGTCATCATCAGTCTCCACCTAAGAAAGTGACAGTATTATCAGCCTCAACTCTACTTAGTGATTAGTGGCTTTACGAGAATATCATAATAATTACATTTTAAAGTAAGATGTTAAACTCAGTGACTCTACAAAGCTTCTGAACATATTTTTGTCTGCATATATATTAATGATTAATGTCATCATCTGGCAAAACCTTTTAATGATAGATATATATATATATATATGCATTGTTATCTTGTAGCAGATGTTTTTGTTGTTTTATTTTTTTATTTTTTTAAATATGTGCAAGTGTGAAAAGTGAGAGTGAACGTGCCCTACACCAGCCCTCTCTTACAGTTTAATCTAATATCTTTATAAACACCTGAAATCCTGGTTCTGTCAGAGATTAAAAACTTAAAATCCACAAATAGTGGGACATTTAAAGAAAGTACAACCAAAGAAACAAGACAGTGAACTTCTGAACACTTTAAATTTCTCTATATTCCTATATAATCGATCATAATTTTTTTACACAGACTTATGTGCGATATGTACAGTTAAAAAAGATTACAAGTAAGAAATTATATCTAGCTTCCTTGGTCTCTCATCCCAGGTATCGTCAAAAACAAGCCAAAGCAACTTTGGCTCATCTTTACCAAAAACAAATTTCTTCCTGCTCGCTACATAAATAAACCACAAGCTTTGAACTAGACCCATCTCTGTATACGATTTCATTGGCTAGCTTTAGATGTGTAGACGCAACTCAATTGGCTGCCACAATACAATATACACATACGTTGAAACAGGAAAGGTTGAAAATCCCCCAGCTTTTCACGGAGGCAACGCTATCGAGCGACACACGGAATCCATAATTCAGTTTGACAACAAATGACGTCGCCCCATTCAAACAACAATGCATGGGTGTGAGCAGAGAGTAAGACACCCAAGAGAGTAATAACGGGAAAATGAGAGGGATCAAGTGAGAGACCAAAACAAGAGTAGATCCTGGACAGTGACTAAACCTCCACACCTAAAAATGGACTTCTTAGTTGAAAATTCAAGCGTTCCTTTGTGCTGCTTTAAGTAAGAGAAAGCACATACTTAAAACTAATGTACATTACGTAATGTTAGT
>JBAMYA010000019.1:1974017-1984483 GCA_037176975.1 Arrhamphus sclerolepis | reverse complement strand
TAATCACAAGGCTTTCTTTCAAAGCAAACTGGCCAAGCAGCAGAGGATGAGAGGCTAATGACCCATGAGCAATAAGCAAGTGTTACATTGAATGTACTCTTGAAAAAAGAAGAAGGGCAAAAAAAAAAAGCTTTCACAGAATAGCCTATCAATATTTTAAAGCAAAGCCTCTATGGTTTCCCCCTCTAACTGGATTAGTAGTGTGATGTGTTCTGACAGTATGTTGTTAGTGATACTCCATTTGCTTTGTCTATCATCTGATTTCCCCTTGGTAATCCACAGAGAACCGTTATATTTCATAATTTGTTTTGCTATCAGGGTTGATTTGTAAATGTGCAAATTCTAATTAGCCATTGCTACTGTTTCTAATTTACTAAATATTAAATGATTCCTGTGGTGGAGTCTTTCTTCACATGGCCCAGATGAAAGTTTATGCTAAGTAAAGTCAGCTGCCAACATGTCAGCAATTTTTTTAAAGCCCCTTTTTATGAGTGAAGCCCCTTTTACCCTTGTTTGTTTGTCTGTCCCTTGGTCTTTTGTAAGGTCATATTTGTTCATTTCTGATCTCCAGTTCTGTTTGAGATTTCAGCAAAAGTGCCAGTGCTTTAATTGGTCTTCTCTCAATAATCTACTTTGTTACCTTTAACAACAAGGGTTGGCTGTACTGTTGGAAGACAATTTGTTCCCAGTTGGTACCAAGAAACCAGGACCATGAAATCTGCTATGGACTAATCTACAAACACAGATATTTTTGCACATTTCCCAGTACATTAATTGAGGGGGGATGCTCAAATATGCCAGTCTTTCAGATTTAACTTTCTGTGAGTTGAGTTTGCTTGTAACCATTTGAACAGATTCATGTTTGAGACTTACTAAGGCTTTAACCCTTCACGCATAAATGTGTATGTAAAAAAAACAATCTATAAAATTTTATATCTATCTTTTCAAATTATAAAAAAAAACTGAATCAGTTCAATTTACTTATATATATTATTTTTCTTTATAATGTCAAATGTCATAAAAGACTCACTTTAAAGGAACATAAATGTGCGCTGAACAAGAACAAGCTATAAAAATGTTATAAAAAACAATTTACTTAAAAGAAAATAGCATCTGTCCTAATCATACATTGACAAATTGATCAAAACAAGTGTTTTGGATAGATTTGAATAGAGTGTGCATGTTTTGTCTGTAGGATCTTCAGTGTGTGTATTTTAGTACAAAATTGAAATTTAGATAAACCCCTCAAATTATGAGAGTTCTTGTGGAAGACACGTATTGTTGAGTAAATACTAATTTTTAAGTCAACCCTAATGTTCAGGATCTGATAAAGTCATATTAGACAGCTGTAATTATTATCATTAATTCCTCTTTGACTGTCAAGTTACTGTGAGGAGAAGAGCCATGACACTGATTTCTCCAGTCACAGTAGTCAATCAGCACTTTGAGCACAGATAAACAACAGAACTGTAATTTAATAAGTGAAGGTAAGAGGGACATTAGACGTTTTTAGATCATTTGTCTAACACCAATTGAATTAAATTTAAAGAAATGCATTCACAACAAAACACAATGCACAACAATAGTCGTCTCAAAGCACTTTACACAGTAAGTGTACAACAAAAGTATTCAGCAAGATGAAATATTTCCCAAGAAAGTCCAATTATAATGTAATTATAACCAAAGTAATTATAATGGCAAATAAATTAAGTAAAAAAAAAGAAAAAAAGAATCCAGTTGACAGAGAAAGCTTGAATTTACAGAAATTACTTGCATTAAGTCTGTGATGCCTCTGTTACTTTTACTTTTAATAAGTATGTTTAACAGATGTTTGGTGGATTATCATGTACTTTAACTGTAGAATAATTTCTGTGGGCAAACACATTTTTATCATTAGCAAGAATGCATTGTATTCTGGCTGTATGAAGGTTGTCTCTCCAATACTTGTTTCGTGCACCTTGTAAATATTGCACATCATGATGATCTTCTTGTTCTGCTATTGATTTCTACTTCTGCATGACTCTTTTTTTTTTTTTTCCAGCCACGCTCTTTCAGTTTTATGCAGTTTGAGATGTTTTTGAATGCCACTAGTATTCAACTGCCAGACATTTATTGAACGCCCACTTATCCTAAGTGAACTTCACACTAATTAAGTTTTAAGAAACACATCCATCAAACTACTGAGGCGCTTAATTTACTGTTGCAGCGTGAATCTGATGCTCATGTTTCACACCACATTCCATGGGGTTCTTATGCAAACTGGATTTAAAAAAAAATGATGTAAAAATATATATACATATACAATGTGCAGATATTTCAAATATTGTGTGTGAAAAATATTTTCCTAATATTATTCATTCAGCATAAAAATCCTAATTATCATTCAATTACAATAAAGCAAAATGGCATCAACCTCAAATATTTCCTCACTTATTAGCAGCAAGGCCAAATCTTCATCATATTTTTTTGTTTTTCCAACCCGCACTCCCCTTTATTTTAGCTTTTTGCTTTCTCTGTTCTGCCTCACCCTTTGCATAATAAACCTCCACCCAATTTGTCATGAAATCCCTCATTTGCTGGATACTCAGAAAGGCAGATTATGCTTATTTTTCATTTGGACAGTGGGAGATGGAGCCAGGTGTTTGGCAGCAGCAGAGTGTTCAGGTGTAACTGTGCTGGTGACGGGACATGACGAGCAGCCGCAGATGAAGGATGAGGCGTAGAGGATTTTTGGGAAGAGGGGCACCCCACGACCTGCTCCCTGAAGAATACCCCCCGTGGATGAAGAGCAGGCAAAACTTTGTTTTGAATCACTTATTGCTAGAATCAGCTCCTATCGCTTAATTAGTCTGTTAAAGCCATATTGGGAATCCAGCTGTTAATATGGGAGAATGGAGAAGTGATTCTGCTTTGCTCAACAAGATTAATTCATGCCTCCTCACACAGTAGTGGTCTGATCTATAACAAGTCCATTAAATCAGATGGCTTTGGATATAGTCATATTAAAGTGAAGAGCACTGGCCTAAGAGCTTTTGCATTACACCTGCCAGAGTGACTTTCCAATTATGATCACTGGATAACAGAGCTTGATTACATGCATCATTTATAAAGTCATCATTTTTCCCCCATATACATATTTATCTCCTAATATATAAAACTAAAGTTTTGCAGAAAATAAAGAAAGTGCATTTTCTTCCTTGCTTGACTCTAAGATCGGATTTAAAGGGGATCTGAGTGAAAATGAAGTCTGGTGGTATTTGTTTAATGAAACTTTTCTTGATATTTGAGTGTTTAAAGTAAGTAAAAAATAAAATAGCTAACACAACCCTTTTAACTTGAGTATGGCCACCTAACACAGCTGCTAAAAAAAAAAAGTCTGCTTTTCTTGTTCAAGTCGCTCATGATGTGAAAGATTCAAAAATCTGGGTTTGCTTATTCTTTTAAAGGGGCCATGTCCTTTTACAACACATTCTCAAGGGGTAAGGGGTACCCGATGCGTCAGAAAAGGGACGCGTACGGCCAAAGCGTCAATATATGACAAGTTGGGAATGAGAATGCGTTGGCTTTTTCTTGAAGGCTACCTAGTTCTTTGACAGCAAGTTGTAACCTACTGTGTGATTCACCAGAAAACCCTTTCCTACTGAAATACGATGGTCTGGACATAATCAATTAAATTACACCCAAAAACAAAATCACATCAAGTTGTAGCCTCGTTAAGTAAATCATTTTCACTGATCTAAAAATTTTCACTCATTCATCTCACACTCTCAAATTAATTGACAAGAACAGGGATGAAAGGGAAAGACATCTTTCATCCCTTGCCTTGTCAATTAGTTCGTGTGCGTGTGACAATTTCAAAAACTTTTGTTTAAGCATGGCTACATGCAGCTGGTTAAACTGGTGGCATGATGAGCAAATTAAAATCATTCCTGCTCAAAACAAATGTTCTAGATTGCAAATACTTTATATAAAAAGGCCCCCTACTCGCACTTATTAGCACTTGTATATCATCAATATGGATCCCCGTGATGTTGCTGCTGTTGGTGCTGCGTTCCTGCACCTGCAAAGACGTTGGAGGAGGATTTGGGTACATGAGGTCCTCCAGGGCCATCATCAGCATGGTGAATTCCATCGGCTGGTGCAGGAGCTGCAGTTGGATGGGGGGGCCGGTTCCAGTGATACTTCAGGCTAGACAGGGAGTAGTTTGACAGCGCGAACATTGGGCTGCTGATCTCCGTGCAGCATACCAACTACCACCCGATTTCTCCCACGGAGCGTGTTGCAATTTGCCTGATTCTTTTAGATTTTTAATTGGGTTATATTCATATTTCCATAATTGTCATTGTGTACCTTGTCTTTTCTGTGCTCCTTCTTCAACACTAATTTCCCTTTATTGGAAAATAAAGAGATTCTGATTCTGATTCTAATTGAAAGTGAATGACGATTTTACAGCTTTAGTCTTGGTGTGAAAGCACAGTAAATCTGAAAATACACTGTATGTCATTCAGTCGGCCATTTAGATTTTAAGGCTACTCTGGCATCACAAATCTAAATCAGACTTGAATTATTCACCTTATCTATGTTTATACCTACCCAACTCCAAATCATTCTGCATTGCTGTACTTCTGAAATGAGTAATTCAAGTTGAATCACCAGTTTTAAATGAGGAATACCTCGCACAAATGGTGATACTATGGGATTGGACAGTCTTTTACAGCTGTGAACAGAGCTGTGAAGACAGTTGAAATGGAGCTGTCTTGTTGTTCCTTGTATTTATTACGTAGTTCTTCATACCACCATCCATAGAGGGAGGCAAAGTCATATCTCACCACAGTTGAGGCATTCACAGTCAAGCTGTGATCTCTAGAATGTAAAATCACAAAGATGATGATAGTTAGATGATGAGTTCACAAAAAATTAATAAATGAAATCTGCCATTTCTGTTTGAGTTTTTCCTCAACACTTGCCATGTACATAAACATCTCTGCAGACTAGTCAATCACACGAGATGTCAACAGCAATCTCCCACAGTGGCAGTGTACCCCAGCAATAGGACATCACTGGAACCTGGAAAAAATGATTAGGAAGGGTTCAAAAGACGCAACAAGGAGCCTGAGGTGTTCACCCAGAGTGAAAACTCCCCAGATACCAAACAGATGGCATTTAAAGTTTTTGATTTTAACAGAAATGTAGTCTGTTCTTTTCACTGTCATTTAAATATGAGGCTGACCAGTCATCTTGTTTGAAATTCTAAAAGTGAGCTCCATGCAAGTTCCTTCAAAATATGCTTCTTTTTCGAAAACAGGACTGATTGTTTTGGCCAGTAAGAACTGTTTTAGTTTCTAGCTGACCTCTGTCATCAGTAAGCGTTTTATTGATTTTCTCACAGAACACATATTTTGTTCATGTCTATCTTCAAATTAAGGTTGTATCAGACCCTAGACCATTAGTGTGGGATTTCTGTGCAATGCTCTCTGTTTTGGATAATCATGCTGTGAAGCAACAGTCAGCCCTATTGCAATCTTTGGCAACACAACCCATTATTTTTCAAGTCAGTTGTTTCAAAGGTGGATGTTATTTTATTGCAATTCAATCTCATGTAAAGTGGTTGTGGTTCCAAACAGAACTTACTTGGCAACTAATAAGATTTTCTTTATTGGTACACGCAATCCTAAAATGACAACTGTTGCTTCATATCAGTAAATAGATAAATAACCCCTGCTCAAAGTAAATGGGGTTCAGAGTGTTGATGCAGCTATCTATTCAATTCAGCTCAAGCACATTTTATTCGTATAGTGTCTATTTATAACAAAGTTGTCTCTAGGTGCTCCCAAGAAACCCAGAGCACAACCCTAACAGTGGCAAGAAAAAAACTCCCTCTTGGGAAGAAACCTTGAGCAGGATCTGGAAAGGTGCTGGTAAATGCCAGGATGGTCAGAAGATTGAAGGTTTGGGAGGCAAGGGGGAGTGCAACATCACCACAACAGCATCTGAAAAAGGAGAAGAGAGAAGAGAGCGAGACTACTGAAGATAGACAACTTAGATCTCAGTCTAATTCTGAGATCAGACAGAGAGCGAAAAGATGCTCAGTGTCCAAAGGACTCCCCCAGCAGCCCAGATCTATAGCAGCATAGGTAGGAGGTGGTCTAAGAGACAGAGTTAAATGCTTTATCAAAAAGGAAGGTCTTCAGCCTAACCTTAAATGTAGAGAGGGAGTCTGCCTCCCAGACCAAGTTTGGGAGTTGATTCCATAATAGAGGAGCCTGATAGCTAAAGGCTCTGCCATCCTTTCTAGACCTATAGACTCTTGGAACAGCAAGTAAACCTGCATTCAGGAAGCAGAGTGTTCTAAGACAGCATGGAACTATTAACTGGTGAGATGTGATCTCAAGTTCTGGTTAGTAGTGGTGCTGCAGCATTCTGGACCAGTTGAAGGTTTATAACAAGGCTGTTTGTACAGCAAGAAGATAATACATTACAATAATCCAGACTAGACGCAACAAAGGCATGGATTAATTTTTCTGCATCCTCTTGAGTCAGGATGTTTTTAATTTTCCTGATATTATGCAAATGAAAGAAAGTTGACTTTGTGACCTATTTCACATGAGAGTTAAAAGGCAAATTGTCATCAAAAATTACACAGAGGTTCCTAACAGTAGAGCTAGAGGACAGGGTAATGTGATCTAAATTCACTGTACAGCTCAAACATGCTTTCAAGGGGCTTGGGACCAATTACAAAAACTTCAGTTTTATTTGAATTGAAAAGTAAAAATTTCCAGTCATAAAGGTTTTCACATCTTTAATGCATGGATCTAATAAGGCTATTTGATGAGCTTCATGCAGTCACATGGATAAATACAGCAAAGTATCATCTGCATAGTAATGAAAATTTATTTTATGCTTGCTAATGATGTTTCCTTAAGGAAGCATGTATAAAGAGAAAAGTGTTGTTCCAAGAACAGAACTCTGTGTTACTCCACAGATGACCCTGACTGGAACAATCATTATGGACATTGACAAACTGAAATCTGCCTGATAAATGTGATTTGAACCATTTTAATGCCATTCCTCTATGTTCAGCAACCTGCTTTAATCTATTAAGAAGAAGATTGTGTCAATGGTGTCAAATGCTGTGCTGAGATCCAAGGACAAAGAACAGAGACAGATCCACTGACAGAGACCATGAGAAGGTCATTGGTGACTTTGACCAATGAAGTTTCTGTCTCATGATGAGGTCTTAAACCTGATTGAACCTCGTTTATATTATTTCTACAAAGCTAATCATTTAACTGATCTGAAACAGTTTTCTCAAGAATTTTGGAAATAAAAGGAAATTTGAAATAGGCCTGGAGCTGGACGTCTTAATGTGTAGAGGTTTAATTACTGCAATCTTAAAACCTCCTGGTGCATATCTGCTTACAAGGGATGCATTGACAAGATCCAGGTATATAGAACCTATCATGGGAAAAATTCCTTTAAAAAGCCCCTAAGGAACAGGGTCCAGTAAACATGTAGATGGCTTTGAGTGAGAAACAACTGAGATTAATTCATAAATATCAATAGGAGCAAAGGAGTCTAAGTAAGAAGCAGTAGCTACAGCTGATTCCAAGGCCTCTGTGATGTCTAATGTAATGTAAAAGATCAAGACCCTCAGAGCTGTCCATAGTGACATAAATAGATGGCAAGATTCCAAGCTAAACAGGAATTTTCTCCTTGAACTCGGAAAGGTCTCTACTGTAATGAATCTTTTTATTGCATGTGACATCAGTGTGACAAGTAAACTGAAATGAGATTAAAGAATGGTAAGATAGAACTGGGTTTTGGTGAAGATTGTTCAGTACTTGACTTCAGTTCCATCAGTTAGAACCAAGTCTAGCATATGATTGCAGCAGTGACTGGATCCCTCCAACTGAGTCAACTAGAGCAGTAAAAGTAGAGCTAAGGTTGTCAGCTAAGGTAGTTTCTGCATACGCACAAGTGTTGAAATGACCAGCTATGAATTTATCTGTGACTGGGAATCACTGCTTTTGAGAACAATGCAGCCATGCTCCATATTTGACAAAGATCATAACACTAATGTTTTGTAGTTAATTCATCTTGTGTTTGTACTTACTTTACACTTTACAATTTTTAACTGAGGAAAATTGCTCATAAAAAAATAAAATAAATAAAAAAAATCAGAGACTGTATTGTAGTGTGTCAGTGTACTTTTTTTTCCAGTCAACTGACCAGCTAAAGGGGATTGGTTTTGAACATGTCTGTATTTCCTGTCATATCTGATATCAAAACCCCTTCCTCTGACTTTTCCTAGCAAGTAAATTTTGTGACACTACAGTAGTCGTGCCTGCAAGCCAGCTCCTCTTAGCTCACAGCCCCTCTCATGTAAGCCTCTGAATTGAAATATCCTTGGCTTGAAATATTGACTTTAATATCTCATTTGAAAAATTCATGTAACCTTTTGATGTTAAATCCATACTCAATTTTGCAGAATGTTATAGGAATATGCAGAAAGGGGATAGGAGGCATTATTATGTTTTCTCTGGGAGAGAAATTACATTTTATGGTTGTAACACCAACCTCCCCTGTGTTCTGTTTAGTCCACGAGGGAAAAAAAGACAGGGCCATTAAGGCAAAATGAAAAGAGCTATTGATTGGGCTCTTATGCCTTTTCTATTTGCTTCATTTCCTAAATGCATGATAATAAGGGCTCAGCCACTGAAACTAACAATACTCCTTAATGAATCAAACTCTAAAGAGTTTGCCTAAGTTTGCATAATGATTCACAGATGTTTCCATCAATGGATGAAATCCATTTGGTTTGTTGTTTTCTGGATTCATATTCCTTTTACCAAATACACAATCATCTCCTTATAGCGTTATAATGCAATCAAGACATTATTTGATGCTTTCTGCTGGGAAAAAATGCATTGCTTGTCATCAGAGATGTCTGGGGTGGTCCTTTTTTGTTTTTTCAAGGCTATCATATTAGAATAATGTTACTGTTGATGGATTGGGGCTATTAATTGCCAAATAGGACACAATAAGTTCTAACAACTACAGAAAAAACATGCTTTTAGCTAATGGAGCTAGTCTTTTAATAGTGAAATGGGCATGGGAGCATTACAAAGGGGAAGGGTGACAAATGAAAAGGCAAGTCATTTTCAAATCCACAGTTTGCCGTTGTGGTTCTCCTATTGCATAAAAATGTTGAATATCCAAGGCTTTTTTTTTTTCTAATTTCTTGATATACATTAGTTCTTTGGATTGATTAATTTATTTTGGTCTCCTCCACAAATCTCTACATTTACTGAATGGATGTTAAGGCATAATCTTAGCTTTTCTATACATCTCTGCAACAGTTATGTGAGCACAACACACGTTATCTGAAAACTTCTTACTTCTCATCACATGTTTTAATTGTCCTTTTTGCACAATTTGAGTGTGTACATTATGTGATGGTGAACTTTGTGTTGATAACAGAGATGAACTTCACTGCACTATTGTAGATTGATTCAAATATGTTGTACTTTCCTTAAAGGGCATTTGATTCTATTTGTTTTGAACTTACAAGGCAGTGGATCATCACTGGTATTTTATTATTCATTTTTACTTATTAACATTACACAACATTTGAGTCCCCTAGCTTTCTTTAAGCTTTAAGGCCAAATGATACTAAAGTGATACCTTTATAACCATAATTATAGTCATAATGGCTAAATACTACTACTACTACTACTGCTACTACTACTACTACTAATAATAATAATAATAATCATGACAATAATAATTTTCTGTAATAAAGATCTGTCAACAGGTTAACTGTGACCCAGTAACTATGTTAAAAGTGTAATGTAAATTTTACAGGGTGTTAGACTTCTAATAGATTCAGTTCTTCTTTTCCTCTCAGCTGTTGCCATAGAAAATTGTCCGCCTCCATTCAACCCTATCCTCTGCATCTTCTTCTCTCTCACCAACCATCTTCATGTCCTTCTCTGCATCGATAAATCTCCTCTTTGGTCTTCCTCTAGTCCTCCTGCCTGGCAGTTCCAACCTCATCATCCTTCTCCTGATATATTCACTATCCCTCCTCTGTACATGTCCAAACCATCCCTCTGGTGTGCTCAGTCCTCATGCTATCCTCCTCATCACTCACTTAGTGAACCTCAACATTTCAACCAATGTTTCCAGCTTCCTGGCTGGAAATCCAACAAACTGACTATAAAGTCAATCATCAAGTTGTGTGAAATAAGCAATCCCACGCACAAGATCATGCTCCTTCAGCACCAATGACGTAGGGTTAACAGGATTCCAGGTTATTTCCTTTTTTTTTTTGTCATGCTAACATTGGATCCTTTTTTTTTTTTTTTTGCTTTGTCAAAACACTTTCTTCATGACAGAAAATCCCTGTTACACACTGTGTTTCCCTCTGGACCATTTTCCTTGGAGCCAACGTTAGCATGACAAAA
>JBAMYA010000019.1:1932243-1965019 GCA_037176975.1 Arrhamphus sclerolepis | reverse complement strand
TTTTTTGGCATGGTAACAGTGGATTCTTTTTTTTTTTTTTGTATTTTGTCAAAACACTTTCTTAATGACAGAACATCCCTGTTAAACATTGTGTTTCCTTATGGACCATTTTCCTTGGATCCAGTCCAGGTAATGATCCTCACCTCATCCTCGTCTTCCACTTTGATAGCCCACAAAAAATCAAATAGTTTGCTCTAGAGCTGGTGTTAGGTTTTTCCCTTCTGGGTTGCTGTAGTAGCTCAAGAGGACAAGGAAGAGGACCCTGGCAGTCGATGCAAGTTCCTCATTGAGGTAATAGAAATAAAGCAATTCTTCAATGATTATTTTCTTACATTTTTTCATAGATCTTCCTAATGTGGAACAATGTTAATGTACAGAAGCTGCGCAAACATCTCATCTCTAAAAAAATTGCGCCACAGAGCATACCAATAGCTGTCATCATGCACATAAAGAAAACAACGAAACAAAAAGAAAAGATTGATACAAAAACCTGACAATTGGCACTGATTTTTCCTAGTTTGGGGTTTATTAAACTCCTGTAACTACAGCTCGAGCATATCAAATTGCTAAACGTCTTTTTTTGAAATTTTTATCAGAAATATGTACCGGGACACTGAAGCTAGGTAAGTGATTCACCTCTGGGCGAATGATGTGTGTCCACACAGCATATCTAAACATGAAAGCAAAGCCATGGTATCTCACAGCCCTCACTGCTTTGATCCAAAATACAGAAGCATCGTTAACTAAGATGTTAACTGTAGTGTCTCTGCAGAATTGTATCATCTAATTTGCTTTGGCTGTTTGGCTTTGCATTACCTCAGGCTTTGTGTTTGTATAATGAGGATTTGGAGTCAGATTAGCGTGTTGCCTTGCCAAGTGCACAGAGGTGAAAGTGAGACAGGTTCTTGAAATCAGTTTTGAAAATGTGGTGTCAGGCTTCAAATAACAAAATGCCAATGTTTGCTTGAAGGTGTTACTGCTGAACTCTTTGTAAAGTTGAGTCAGAATGTTTCTTGCGATTCCCAAATGTTTCTATTCATTTTGGGCCAAAAGGCTTGCTGTAGAAGATGCTCTGGAAAAGTATGTTATGTTTGCTCAGCAACAGCAACTAAGGTATTTTCAGCTTGCATAGCGTGTATATTATACAGCAGAAAGATGATGACACTAGAAGAACCATACTTAGTTCAATGAGGTGCCCAATTGCCCAAAATCAGATTTTTTACCAGCAGTAAAATCTTAGAACCAGCAGTTTTGGTACATACTTCAACTGAAATTTTCTTTTGCAGAAAAGACACGTATATGTTAAACATAAACAAATTATCCATGTTTTTCTTGCAATCCTTTCTTTTTCTTTTTTTTTTAATAACATGACAGGAAACTAGACATGCCTCCTTAGATTAATCTTAAATTAATTTTGAAAGGCTATTTTGAACAATTTTCCTCAGAAAGATAACTTGAGCACAAGACATTTTTAAAAATTTGTTTATTTGACTTGGTTAATCCGCAGTTTTGCCTTTACTAATGCCTTAGACGTCTTATTTTTGTTTATATGTATTGCATTTGTCCAAATAATGTTTTATCCAAATTTTCCTTGGCATTGACCTTGAAAGCTTTTTGTTTGTGACTAATTTCAATGATGCTATATCGATCACTGATGGAAAATGTTGCTGCATCCTTGTTGTTGACAGTATGAATATTCCGTATTATGCAGTCATACGATAAAGAAAGAGTGTAAAAGTTATACTCGTGGACAGGAAGGATTTTATGTACCAGTCTGGACTGCATTAACCAGAAGAAATCTCTGATTGAAGACACTTGGTGGTTTAATCAGTGCTGACTAGAGGATGTGCAGTGTTGTCCATTATGCTCATGGCTATGCTACATTCTTCTTTCCACAATGACCTCCAGGGGTTCCAAAGGAGCACCCCAGCTTGTTTGAGACACTGGCACCCCACTAAATTACTGCAACTAAACCTCCACTCAGAAGATATGCCACATTTTGTTGCAAATGTTTCATCAATTTCTTGGCTTTGGGCTTTTCATTTTTGATTCATGTTCAAAGTACAAAGGCAGAATTTTATATTTTATCATATTTTGATCAGTGATTCTAATTAGTGTGACCTTAAAGGATAACTGTGGGTCATCTTTGCTAAGTGTATTTGATCATTACAGCAGCACTGAAGGCCTTAGCATTTCTGAGATCCTTTTGATGCAGACTCAGGTGGCACTCTTGGCCTGTTCAAATTCATCACAAATCCATGGTGTCACAGTTTCAGAGAAACCTATAAGGGGATGTCTCTGAAAGCACAGTCTGTGACATGTGGTCATTTACAAGTGTAACTTATCCCTGTTAGAGTCTAGAAACACTGAATTTGAGAAAACCGGGGCCAGCTTTAATGTGACTAATGGTGGGCTGATTACGGTCCTTTGCTTGCTACAGCAGCTTCATAGCAGGACAGTTTACCCTGCAGTTCTCTTTTGCTGCCTCAGCTTAACTCCATCCTGTATCTGGGGACAGTCACCTGCAGAGGGGCAGATGGTCTCATGTCTCCCGCTGGGATGCTCTCTCTGTCTCATGTGCGGCAGTGTTGCAGTGCTTTCATTTCCAACATCTTCCACAGGATCTTAACAAAGTCATCACTTTTTATTGAATTAATACGACTAATCTTGAGGCTATTTGCATGAATACCACTGATGTCATTTATACATTTCAAGTGAAAATAGGCCAAGACTTGGAGCAATTTGTAAAAACATTGACCTACTTTGGGAAACATCTAAAAGTTACTGGACAACTCAGATTATGCTGCATATACAACTCAGCAATTAGGAAAACAATTAAATCTGCAGCAGCTGCCGTTCCCTGGCCTTCAAGTGCATCCACCTTAAAGTGGAAGGATATTATGCCTCACAAAGAACAACACTGGTGGATATTTGGTGTTTAAACCTTCTGTCTGCATCACAATCTGTAATATCATTCATTTTGGATGTTGTGTTAAAAGCTACGTGAACGGGAGATAGCACACTAGTGAACTAGTAGACAACTTTACTTTAATCCAAATAATATCTTCTTTACACATGATGTACTCATAAACATGACTGTTCCCACAAACAGTTTCATTGAATATATTGTAGCCTTAAATTTGGGAAAAACCAAACATGGCACCATCAAGGTAAATATAAGAAAGACTCATTATTACATTTGGCAGATGAGGCCAAATAACTGCTAACGGATGTTTTGAGACTGGCCCAAAATCTTAAAATTTCCCTGCTGGTTACCATTTTCTCACCACTGCCTGTAATTGGAGTTCCAAACAATGAAAACAGGAAGGACAAACAATCTGGGCATAGATGTGGGGCAAAAAAGCATTTTTAAGACAAAAAAGCTTTACTTTAGATGTATTAACATTTTGTTGCCATTTTTTTCCTTACATTTGTGATTCATTAATTACATTCAAAAATGTAACATATTTTTTGAAAATCCTCATGCAATGGCCTTTTTGCTTTGCATGTTCAACATCTCAACGGCTTATTAATATTGCATGATCTTGTTAGTCTCTTCTGCCTGTACCTTACCCCTCCAAACATCCTGAACTGGAGGTACATCTGAGAGTCAGTTTGCATCCCCTACTTATACCAGACTTGCAGACATGGAAAGGCTTCTATCCATCCAAGGATTATCTTCCACTGTCTCCAAAAATCATTATATGGAATTGTCACAAGAAATTAGATGAGTTCCCAATTTATAAATCTTTGTAGTGGAAAATACTGATTTTAACCCAAATAAGTTGGATGTACAGATGAGTAGCTGCATGACAGTTATGAATGATGCCCATGTTGTGTTAAGGCAATGACAGAAGGAGGGGCAAATTAAGGTGTCAAAGAGCGCTGGAATGAGTCATTATCAGCTGCATTGTTGGCCCAACACACAACCACTTGACTGTGCATCACCTTTGTCACCAAAGATTTGACATAGTGGAACATTTTCTATGGCTCTAAGGCTGCATGGAACGTCAGTCCATATGTGAAGCTTTCCCCCATTACAGCAGGTAGTCAGGCCAGCAGCATCTATATGCTGGTATAATGATGGCCCACAGAGTCCAGGGGAAAAGGAGCAGGAGGGGAAGAAAAACAAGCAGAATGCTCAGAAAAGAAGGTTAATGATTAAAGTGGAAATGAGGTGGATATTAACATCTGCTGGACACCGTCAGTTGCACAATAAGAGCATTCCGATAATAATAATTGTTTTAAAAATAAACTGTTAATTATTGTTGTATTTCATTTGTTTTAATCCCTCATATAAAATAACAAAAAAAAAAAATCACATTTCTAGATTTTTTTTAAAAAGGTGCAAAACTCTAAATATGTAAATTAGTCTGCAATTAAAAAGCAGTTGCAGACCTTAACAAGCTGTTCGACCAGTGACTGCCAGGAAACATGGCCTCATTAAGGAAAGGACTGTAAAACTCCTTCATCATAATTCAATTCAAAGTGTGGTAAAATATGTTTTTACATATACGTATATATTTCAGTTACGATTTTGAGCAAGCAGGATAAAATAGAAAAACATAGAGGAAGATGACAACATATCAGGACAGAAAACTCAAAGTATTATCACTTGAAAATGGAGAAAAAGCACAGTTTAAATGGGAAATTAATGAGCTGAAACAAGAGTCATTGTTTGTGACCCAGCTGTAAGAATAGGCTGAAGAATATTGAATTTTTAGACAGAAAAGAGACAATCGAGACCAAGGTGACAATGAGCTAGAGACAGTTGGGCTATGAATGGCTGAATGAAAGTAATATTCAGTGATCAATAACAAATAAGCTTTGCACAAGGAGATGTTTACTACAGCTTAACATACACACACACACACACAGTGGTTGTAAATGCTTATCTTCTATGAAAACTGATCACTGTTAGTAACTGGTCAGTTAGAGAGAGATAGAAAGAGACTGTTCATCTATCAGCCCATCAATGAGACAGTGTCTCAAAAGTGAAAAAATACATATGTGTGTGTGTGTATAATAAGGAAAAGAAGAGACTTTGTCCAGATGGAATATCAGACACTAACATATGTAAATATTACTATAACTGTCTTCTGTGAACATACCTGCCTAAATGTCTGACATATTATCATTATCATCAAACTGCACCTTTGTAAGGTCATCGTGAAAAAAAGAAACCACTGGTTTTCTCAGGTACATCTATTCCAAAAGAAGAAGAAGAAGAAGAAAAGAACAATTTTCTCTGAGAACAGAAGGAGCAGAAATACTGTTTTTATTGGAATAAAATATTAAATGTGAGGCAGGTTCATTAACTGCAGGTAATTTTAAATGCGGGCCTGCGTAAACATCTTTAAAATAATTTAATACTAATAATTTAAGACTAATTTGTGACTTAAACACATAAATCAGGTTAACATAACATTTAAGAATCATTCTAAAAGCTCAACAATTCCTTCTTGGTAATCAAAGCATCAGTGAAATATGGAGGACAGCACACCAAACAAGGTATTACCTTTTCCTCAAGCGTGTATTTAAATGTGGGGGGAGAAATCTGGGAACTCTTCGGAGATTAAATTTTGTTAATTGCCATCATCCATCAAGCGTAGCATTCATAAATGGAATAGCCTTTGGACATTTAAGATAATGCTCAACTATTATGATGGATCACAGTTTCAGTGCTCATGTTCAATCTGGCTAATGTCTGAGATAACAATTTAGCTTTAATCAGTCTTATTTCATATATTTGATATCACAACTAACTCTTGAGGCACTGAGGCTTCTTGTGATCCAGAATGGATAAGAAAGCCATCTAATGCTCATCTAATGTCAATACAAAAACACAGTTACTGGTTACTAATATTTTATCTAGCTATACCATCCCAAATAGTTAAAATGTGCCCCACATTGGCTACATTCAACATGGAATGATGCAAACATGTTTCAGCATCTTTAATAACAATCTGTTAATGAATCCATGGTGAATACCTCACATTGGCCTACATAGCAAATTGGACCATGACTGACTAAAAACTTTTTATACATGGGCTTTTCTTATGTGGGGAATTTTAATGAAGGCACTTGACCAAACCATTGTTCAGTAAAGGAGGAGTTGGACCAACTCAGTATTTAAGAAAAAACAATCAAGATTGTAATTTTTATTCTGAATTGATACATGTATATTGAATATTTTGATATTCATTCAAGATATCATAATAACTGTATCATGATATTCACGATGCAGTCTTGTTTATAATGGTGTATTGAGAGTGACAACTTCCTGAACAGGGGTATTAATAACCCATGTCTACAATATGACTTATCCATCCATTATCTATACCCGCTATTTCCTGTGCAGGGTCACGGGGGTCCGCTGGAGCCTATCCCAGCTCACTTTGGGCGAAAGGCAGGGGTACACCCTGGACAGGTCGCCAGTCCATCGCAGCAATATGATTTATTTATCATTTATTATTTTTGGTTACACAGTCATTTGATTTTCTCTCCAGGGACATGTTGTGTCTTGTTTTTGCTTTTCAATTGTTATATTTTAAAAAACACTTAGTTTATACTTGTTGCTGTCTTTGGTTGCTGTTACTATGGACACAAGTGTTATTTTTGTCTGTTGCAGGGATAAGTGACTCAGTGTCCACGTCCTTCTGCTGTTCAGTGAAAACTGTGAGACAGATGGACTGTTCTCAGGAAATGCATGCACAATTATCATTTACAAACTCTGACTTGGCACAATTACAAAAAAGTCTTCTCTCTTCGCTTAGATGGAGAAGGTGATGCTCTCAGCTGTAAACTAATCCCTGTTTCTTGTGTAACGAGGATGACTGGTACAGTTATATTTCTTAAAATGTGTATGTCGTTCTCAGTTTGATTCCCATCTGGAATTTCTTTGCGCGTGGAGTTGGACTGTTCTCCACACGCCTCACTTGGTTCCTCCAAGTCTTTCTCACATCTGCAGGTCAGTGAAACTGTGGATGGTTGCTTATGTGTGGCCTTCTGGTGGACTGGTGCCCTGTCCACAGTTCTTTAACTTTTAACATCTGGTATAAATTCCATGGACCCTGATCAAGTTTCACCTCTTTTGATACAGTAATACTATATCAGCTTACATCTTTGAAAGTGGGATCTACTGCATTAACATCCATAGTTTAGCATTTATTTTTGTTCGTGCCTCTGACCTGAGTTCATGAATTAAAAAAAAACAAAAACAAAAAACTGATAAAGTCCAAGCTGTGATGTCCGATAACTTTACTGACACATTAGTGAATGTAAGACGTTTTAATTAATAAGCTAACATGTCAAGTGACTCTACTTTAGAACAGGATATACTTCAGGCAATGGAGGAGGTTTTCACAAATATAGAGGATCACTGAGGAAAAACACCATTTAATTATTCCATCCAGCTTGAAGATGTAGTTACTCTCCACAGATGAAAAATGTAAAACATGTAATCACATGTCTGGTGTTTGATTTATATGATACATACAGAAGTGTAATCATTAAGCACCCAGCCAACTGAGGTTTTAAAGAACATATTAAATTTTAATAATTTCTTTTGTTGCATTTTCTTTCTTTTCTCACACATAAAAAGACAAATAGTTGCTTTTCCGTATCGAAGTAAAGATTTGTCATTAACATGATGCATTCCCTAGCTCCTTACACTGTCCCATTAAATCTGATTTATCATAACTCCAAAAAAATTTCCCAACTCTCAAAAAAAAAAAAAGAAAAAGAAAAAAAAACTTATAAATATGTGTGGTCCACATTTTTAAAACTTTTGGACCCCACAAATAAAGTGGTCTAGCATGTGTATTTGTGAGCACGCCACTTACACAGTAAAACAAGAACACACATGCTCCATCCCAAAATGAATTTCATAAAATGTCACTGTCAATAAATGACAAGCAGGTGGAGCTGTGAGCAAAATGAAACTCAGAGGAACACTTGTTACGTTATTTTCTAGTTTTTGGTGTTGATTTTTCTTCAGAAGAGAGATGTATTCATGATGTATTTCTAGTAAAGCTTCTCACACGTTGTGCAGCTGCCTTCCACACTCTTGAGTCAATGTAACATCAAGACCTTGCCTCTATCCACTTAATTCCATTTCTGGCATAACTAGAGGCTAATGGTCTCATTTTAATTGATGTTACTTCCACATCTCTGCCTTTTCCTGTGTATTCTGATGCTGCTGCTGGTTGGTGCTTTAAGTGACAGTGTGGAGAGGCGCCTCTAATCCGCAAGTGGCAAATAATCAAAATAATTTGGACGCTGTGTGTGAGTGTGTTTGTGTGGGGCGATGGCCTGTATGTACCGCTTGTCATTTTTTCAATTACATGAGCTGTGGTTAAATGTTCATTTTCAGCAGTCAGCCTGGAGCAAGAACTACTGAGCCCCATTAGGTTTTACCCACAGCCTCGCACTCATTAGTTCTCTCCGGTCAAACGAGAATGAGGGAGAAGCTGGACCAGCCTCGCTAAAGAGGTCAGGGTGGAGTCTAGGCAGCCACAGCCGAGATTGTTAAGGACTTTCCAGCCAGTATGCTACAACGGGAAGAATTCTGTAAAGACGCGGGTGACCTTTTTAAGACCAGTAAGCACACAGTCCTGTTTCGTTTTCCTTGTCTACGTGTACTTCATCTTTTCATCGCAAATGTAGGAAATCACTGACCTTTGGGAGAAGTTGATATCAAAGCCAGAGATTATGACTAGGTTTAAATCTAGACTCAAAGGGAAACGCATTCTCCCCACCACTAATAGGTATACAGAGGCTTTTATCTTCCCTGTTGCATCTAGTGCAGTGCTTTCAGACTAGTACAGGCATCATTAACCAACGTCCTCTGTTTCCATTGACCTGAGGGATCCTGTCTTGATTTCACGCCGCTACGGCTCAGCCAGCTAAATGGAGGTTGCAGGGAGATGGCATCCATTATTGAAGTATTCAATTCAAATGTCACCCGTTTCCACTTGGCACTGTTTTCTCCTCTCTAATGTTTGCTCAGGGCATGCAGGAGGGGGCAGGGACAGCAGTTTTTGTGGCTTGTTGCCTCAATACTGAGAAGGACTTTTCAGCAGACATTACGCAGAGACTGATGCAAGGTGACACCATTGTAAGTTTCACCATCTCACCTTGGACTTGGACACCTGGACATTTTCCTGCACTCTTGCTGCATGGTTAGTATCCTCCTGAGCACAGGCCTAAAACAAGACTGATTGTAACTATTCATCATCCAGCCTCCACTTAATTAGTAGATTTCACGTAGGGCAGCAGAAACCTCTCAGGTGGGTGTGGACAGAATATGGTTCAGATAAGAGTTGGAAATGCTTCAGGTACTTACATGAAATAAACACACTTTCTCTCAAAGTGCAGGTTACTTATTTGGCCACTACAGACTCGGCTTTCATTACCCGGTTACTCTCCTGTCAGTGTAATTCTCTCCTATCATCCCTCAACCCAGTTGAAATTAACAGGTAATTTGTAAATGTCACTTTGGGTTAGACACCTCATTTTCTTCCTTTTCCAACAATTCAGCACCCATGAGCTAATTTTTCTTGTCTTTTGAATAAGATTTTCATTCACAAATAGAGTTATGGTCCACTAAATGAATGAGCGTAATTGATGCTGGGGAAAAAAAAAAAAAAAGTGATTTACCACAACCTATTAGAGTCAATCAATGACATACCTCCCAGGTTTCCTTTAGTTTCACTAATGCTGCATGTCTGCTGAAGTTCTGGGGAAAGAAATTAGATGTGATGTTTTTTGTTTTATTTTTTAATAAAAAAACACCCACCCACACAAACACTTTCAAAGACTGAAGCACCGATCATTTATGAAAACAGGGGCACAGAAATTCAACACAAATTAGAAAATATTGTAGAATTCTGAGCCCATTTATACCTACTCTTTGACAAGAAAAGGACTTTAGATATGTGTGCTTGTCATAAAATAAGACATTTCAAGTAGAAATTGTTAAAAAACTGCAGCATATATTAAAGAGGGAAATGGTAGTCAAAGACCAATTCCTCTATTTGAAATTACCACAGATAGCAAAGTGGGCTGTCTGCATTTACATTTCCACAAAATGAATAAATAATCTGAGTAGTAAATCTGAGTATATTCAAAGCTTGAAACAAATTAATATACCAGATGTTACCATAGTCTGGTACATTTATGGACTAAATTGAGGTTCTTTAACCACTTTGGCTCACTAGCTGGATTTATGGTGTTTTTTGCCTATCTTTCCACTTGCTCTGCTTCAGGTTAACCAGTGTTCACAATGCTCCCAGTTACCTAATCTGCATCCAAGACTGATACACTGGTTTTAACTTATCATATATATACATATATATAATAGGTTTTCATATATATATATAATATTCACAGCTCATTTTATTTAATCAAAAAATGCAATTTTTATATCAACCATTCAGCGAACATTGGTTGTGACTATGCCCACTTTGCAGCCAAACACAAGATGAACCATTGCATATTTTAGACAGAAACTGAAGGGCGGGGCATTTTAACTTGTCTTTCTCCTTGTGAGATAGTAAGGACTCTTTGCACTGTGTGATTCCTGCTGTCATATAAGATTATAACATCTTCCACTACAGTTTTCATTTGCTTAATCTTGGGTATGATGTCTGGTATGTGCAGACTGTATCCTGAAACCTCTTGAATTGTAGGCTACAACTGATGCAGAGCTGCAGGGACAGCAAAATGCTTTAAAAAAGAAGTAGTAAAAGAGAGAAATGTGGTCCTGCTCATGCTTAAGGAGCTGAGGGCAACTTGTGATTCTTATTTTTCTTTGGAATGGCTCTTGTTCATATTCATAAATATGTCATTACAAGTTGCATTTTAATTTCCCAGTAAATAAATAGAGTTGTAGGATTTCTGAGATTGTTTTTGGTTGCAAGATCAGTGGCCCCTGGACTAGAAAGGTGCTGTATAAGCTCGGCTCTGCTTTGTTCATCTTCATCTTCCTCACCGCCAGAGTCATCCTAAGCAGCACCATCCTATGATACCTGCCTCTCAACAATCACTACTTTGCAGTCACTGATCTCCTTTATGTTTTTTCGTCTACAAAAAGTGTAGTCCACCTGTATGCTCCAACCTCCAGTCTTTTTTAATTCCATCTTTTTTGCAAAGTCCTTCTGCATACAAAACCTGCCCATCACTACATCAGAGTCACTGTTGCCTTCTCTAACATGTTCATTGAACTTTGCACCAATCACCACTCTTTCATCTCAGGGAATACTCACCATCACTTCACCTGCCTCACTACAGAATTTATCCTTCTCTTCCAACTCATAGAAGAATATTTCTTTTTATCTCTCTCCGTCTCTTCTACCTGTCATAGTCCAACATTCAAAATGCCTACCTAGTCTCCTAGTCGCTAGATTTTACTCTTTTCTCTCTGCATACGGAAACACCTTCCGCCTTTCCTTTTTCGACCAACAGTAGCACAACTTCCACTGGCATCCTGTAGATCAACAGTGCAGATAGCAGTCGTTGTTCAGCCGGGCCTCGGTGGGTTTCATGGGTCCTTTGATTTGCATGTTTAGTTTGGCACAGGTTTTACATCAGTTGCCCTTTCTGCCATAACCCTCTGCATTTATACGGGTTGGGACCGGTTCAAAAAGACACTGACTTTTGACCGTGTGAGATCTCTTTTTTTCAAATGATAAATGAAAATAAATTAAACACTATTGTTTTAATCAAATCACTTTAAAATCCATTACATCATGTACATTTTTATAACCTCAAATTTCAAAATTTAATTTTTATTCCCATAGCTCATATTTCCAAGTTATTCTATACTCAAGGGAACCTGACTGTTCATTATCACTGACTTAAGATGCGTAAGTTATCTTTTAAACTCATCATTTTACTTTTACAACAATAATCTTCAAATGCCAGATTCCATGCTAGTTTTAAATTACATACATCCTCAACTATAATTACCTGAAAGAAGCTCTAGATGCCAGTGCTGTACCCCATAAGAAATGCATGACTAGCAGATATTTAAAGTATATTTTTCCTCCACACTTTAAATTTCAGTTATTACTCTTTGTCCCATAGTGCATACATTAAAAGTGGAGGTAAGAGTAGCAAGTATTTTAAAAGTACTGATTCAAACAATGAAGTTGCACCGTTAGTTCAGAGGAACTACAGCAAGTAAATGATGGAATTTACAGCACATTATATAGCCACGGGCTTATGTGTACGTGTAAAATATATAACACATTTCTGTTAAATGTTTTTCTTATACAGCTGTCTCTCAACTCTTTTGTTGCCATCACTCAAAATAGCAGTTAAGCAAATTCTCCAATCACTCAGTGCACTGGCTAAGTGGAAGTCAAGAGTAACTTAACCATGTGATCCCACATGCCTTCAACCTAAAACCCTATTTGTGATTGATAAATAGAAATGAGGAGATATTTCAACTGAGAAGAGGCCTCTCATTAAACATGTGGCGTTTGTAATGAAGAGGAAATAGAATTAGCACTGAGAAGCAAATTGCTGCAAATATTGCAGAGACTGATAACCTCTTCTTCCAGCCACAGCAGAAAGTCATTATGTGGTTTTTGGATATAGGTTCCTCATGACTGCATATTTATTATCTATCTAAATAGAATCACTTACCTCTGATGCTGGCTCTGATAGCAAGTCACCACAAATATCAGTTTCCCTGGCGCCTGTGCTAGCAATTTTACATAAGGCCAAACCCTTATGTGTGCAACCAGACAGAATTGCATTTTAGCTTTTATTATTTTTGGAAACTTAGTTCCTATTTTCATTAAAACACAACAACAAAACAAAACAAAACAAAATATTCATGTTGCAGCGTTTCTTTTCTTCCTTTAACGGTTAAATTCAACACATGATTCATAGTGTAAATTGAGGTCAGCAGTAGAAAGTCGGGATTGTTATGTACACAGGAAAAGAAGCTCCTCCATGCGTTACTTAGACAGCACTGATGTGAAAAGCTTCATCTATGATAACTTATCCTCATTTACCATACCTTGTTTTCTGTAAACTGCACTTCAGTAGTTTTTTTTGTTTTTTTTTTCTCATTTTTTTTCTGTGCTGGTATTATTCAGGCATTAAGAGTTAAAGCAACAGATATATGTATTGTGGCAGGGGATGCAGCTCAATGCGTATTCATGAAGGAATATATTCAGTGTTCAAAAGCATGTATGCACATAGGTATTGGCCCATTTGTCAAGCCAGGAGAGCTAATTATCTCATACAGTGTGATATTGTTTTTCAACATTAAAACATACATGGGGGAGGCTGCAGAAATGGTTTCCATGAGTATGAATGCATTAGAAAATTTTGGGACGGGATGTTGTATTAGAACACCACAGGGATAGCAGCATGCTACACCCTTTTTGGTTTGTCATTCATCTTCCTCTGCGAGGGCGGAGGAAGAAGCAGTGGGTAGTGAGGCCTTCAGCCAACTTGGCAGGTTAATGAAGGTAATTTGATTTCATTCATAATGGCTACCCATGCCATGCAGGGCTTAATTGCGCTAGGCGTCTGGTCGTCATTTCATGGCACCAGCCGAGGCCTTGCGTATTTCCTGAAGGTTGTGCAGAGGCAAACAAGTTCCTGATTCAAGCGAGATGGAACCAATAGCCCTGTTTCATCTGCTAATAGTTTATCTTATTTCCCAGGCAGCTGTGAGCTCTACTGTCACAGTGTGAGGGTGGCAGCTTCCTTTTAGTGAATGAAGCAAATTCATTACTGCATCCAAACAAACACTACAGTAGGTCATACAATCGTAAGATAATTCTGAAGAAACATGCTGGTGATAAGTCCTGTCCTATTTGTTCCACCTTACCATGTTATCCTTGTAAAATCTGTTTTTGTGTGATTCTGCTGATGGTATGTGGAGCTTTGAGGTGCTGGATTATTATAGTGGGGTTACCCTAAAACTAACATTTTTGGTAAAACCCAATTTTATTTTATTTTATTATTTACAATGTAAATAAAAAATAAGTTAAAAAATTGATAGATATTTACAGCTTGTTTGTATCACAGTGTTGGCATGTATTAAATCATATTGTGATCCATATTAAAATCTTAATTAGGGAAATGGTATCCGAGTCCTAACTATCTTATCAAATCGCTAAGTGAAATATTGACACCTGCATAAACAGGAATAATAATGGGGAAAGACTTGATAATAAAGATATTTTTATGGAATTTGGTATCATTGAAATTGGCAACCAAACATGTAAATAAATACAGAGTGTATTTCCCAAATGAAATCACACATTAATGGTAAATACAAGCCATCTAAGAGTTAATGTGAGATTATTTTTCCCTCACCCCTATAATTGGATTCCCATGGGAATTTGGGTTCAAGCTATTTTCTTAAGGCCCCTTCATCTGATCATTATCTACAAAGACAGTGAAGATATTATAGGCCATATTCCTTTACTTTCCCTTACAATCTTAATGGATCTTGTCTCAAAGCCTCAAGGACAATCTGTAATGAGTTTGACTAGATTACACTTTTCTGATTATCTACAGTGATGTCTGTAAATACATAGTCCAAATAAAATACAAAATAAAAATGCAGATTATAGTCAAACTTTACTGGTTTAGATTTTTTTTTTTCAAGAGACATTCAAATTATATTCACATTTGACAGTAATCAGTAGCATTGCTAAACAATCCTCAGAGGCAGTGCAAAAGTCTGCTTAAAGTAGTCTCTCTCTCTTTTTGGAAAAGGTTTTTTTTTCTTTTTTTTTTTTTTTCACTGCACATTACAGAAACAAAAATAGCTTCAGAACATATCCGATGATAAAACAATTTTACCATTTCATTTGGAAAATATTAGCTCATTTTGATTTTGATGGCAGCAACGCATCCAGAAAAACATTGGAACTGGGTCAACAAAAGGCTGGAAACATAACTGGCACAAATCGAAAACATATCAAGGAGCATTTTACAACTAATTAGGTTAATTGGCAACAGGTCAGTAACATGACTGAATTTAAAAGAAGCATTTCAGAGTGGCAGGGCCTTTCGGATGTAAAGATGCACAAAAATTCACTCATTTATGAGAAACTGCGTCTAAAGATGGTGAAACAGTTTCAGAAAAACGGTCCTCAACATAAAACTGCAAAGACTTCGAATGTCCCACCATCTATAGTACGTAATATTATCAAACAGTAGTAGTATTAAGAGACACTTTTGCACGTGCATGTGAAATGCACGTGCACACCTCCTCATTTGCATAATTTATTAGTTTTATGAGCCCCCCCAATAAAGTTGTTTGTATGGACGTATGTTTATAACCGCTAATGAAGTTTTCTGAAGTGTGTATATGACCAGAGGTATGGTCATTTTGTGCGTTGTTTTGTTTAAATGCCACCCCCACTGAGTCTGTGACCGGAGGTTGTGCGCACGCACGCGCACAATCACTATAACATGCATGTGATTACATATTTGTACAGTGTACAATGACAGTGACAGTGACAGTCGCATCTGATGAAACAAATAAGTTCATAGTCTTTGTGCAGTAAAATGTGGTCGAATAAATCACAGACTCGAATCTCGAGCAAACAATCTATTTTAGGTTAAATGTATGTTTTATTTTATTATCAAGGTAAAACTGGTTTAATTTGATGGTTAATTAGTGGGTAATACCTAGTACATAACCTGGCTTCACAGAATTTTTATGCAACATGTATGCTATACCCAGACTAGCAGTCTCTCACACACGGATACAAAGCAAAGACTATCTAGAATACTACTGTCCAAATATTATCACATTTGCATACAAACTCTCTTGCAGGAGTGTTTGTAAACTGTTCATCATTATACTGCGTCTTGCTGTCAAATGCGATTTTTTTTTCACCTTTGGTGTCAAGGTAAAAAACACAAGAGAGCTTTGTTCTTGTTCTTGTTCTTGTGGAAGGTCTGCATGTAGTCACTAATTAAAACAGGGAAGTAATAACACATTACCAATGACTATACAGCAACACTATTTACATTTATACACTAAGCAACTTGAACGGCATCATGTGATTGTATCAAGTTTGAATCCAGAAATCATATAAGAAGTTTGATTCTGTTCCAATTTGCAACAAAGACAGTGAACAAATGGGCAGCACTACTGACTGCGACATGAAGGCCGAGAAATGTTGAAGGTAGTGTGAAATAATGCAAAATTTCAGACAATGTGCATACCATTAAAAATTCTACACCTTTTCTGGCAATAGCGACAAGTCAGTGCTTTTACATTAAATTCAGGGAGGATAAAGAAAGCTGTGTTTGTAACAGCTACCAGCCATCTTTGACACAAACCAATTTTAAATCACTTTACTGTCCAATAGCCGTCTAATTCCTAAAGAAGCATTTCATCAGTTCCATTACTGTACTGATGTTATGCAAAAGATCTGAGAATGAATAATAACTATCATGAGTCATGTATGGTGTGGACCCAAGTCCAGGAAAGTCAGGTGGCCAGTAATCCAACTAACAATCCTTTACTGTCCAAACTCTCTTTCCAGGAGCATTTGTAAACTGTTCATCATTATACGTGTCTTGCGGGGTGAAATGCGATTTTTATTTATTTATATATTTTTTTTAAACAACAGAGTTTCTGTGTAGCCTACACACTGTGCTCTGTTTAAAAATAGCCTGAGTATTTGATTAAAGAAAAATTACTGTTACTACGTAATATGAAGACCTGGTAGGACAGAATCCAGGAAGGAAAGATTATATCGTATACTCTATTAAAATAAAGAGTGATCAACGAACACATGGAACTGGTTTTGCTCTGCATTAATTATCGATCACACACATCACACACGCACACACACTGATCATAGTATTGATCAAAGCCTTGCGTGTCGGACACTTTCAAAGTAGGCGTATAATAAAAATGAACGCGTTCTTTCTTCAGGAAAATGTCTTTGTGCGCGGGTGAGTGTGTCAATGGTCAATATAGCCTGTTTGACCTAAAATAAAAATATGTTTAACAATATATTTAACCTAAATAGATTGTTTGCTTGAGATTCGGGTCTGTGATTTATTCAACCACATTTTACTGCTCAAAGAACACAAACTTATTTGTTTCATCAGACGCACCTGTCACTCGTGCATTGTACGCTGAACAGATGTGTAAACGCATGCATGTTATAGTGATCGCACATGTGTCATAAAACCATAAATTATGTGATAAGACAGACTTCAAACAACTTTATTGAGGGTACATATAACCATAGATTATGCAAATGAGAAGGTGTGAATGCGCATTTCGCATGCACGTGCAAAAGTGTCTCTTAATACTACTTCAAATGATTCAGAGAATCTGGAGGAGTGCCTGTGTGCGAGAGAAAAGAGAAAAAGGTCAAAACTGGATGTGTGTGATCTTCAGGCCCTCAGGTAGAACTGGATTACAAGCAGGCATGATTTTTCCTGGACATCACTGCATGAGCTCAGGAATATTTCTGGAAATCACTGCATGTGACCACGGTTCACCGTGCAATCCACCAATGGAAGTTAAAGCTGTAGAAGGAAGTCATGGGTGGACAGAATCCAGCCAGGATACCGTCTTCTCTGGGCCAAAGCTCATCTAAAATGGCCTGAGGAAAAATGGAAAACTGTTCTTAAGTCGAATGAATTAAAATTTCAAATTATTTTTGGAAATCGTACACACTGTGTTGTGCAGCCTAAAGAGGAGAGGGACTATCCAGCTTGTTATCAGCAGATAGCTCAAATGGCTGCATCTCTGATGGTATGAGTTTGCATTAGTGTCGATGGTGTGGGCAGTTTACTCACATGGAAAGGGACCATCAATGAGTACATAAAGGCTTGAGAGTGACATCTGCTCCCATCGAGATGATGGAGGGAAGGGTTTCAGCATGTCTTTTAGGAAAGACCTTCCATTTTTTACCAGAAGTCTATAGACAGTTGTTAAGAGAAGAAGGGATGCTATTCAATCATAAACATCATCCTGTTCCACCTTTTTTGAGATGTGTTACCCTCAAAATCAGAATGAACTAATATTTTCATTGAAATTGTAACATGTCTCAATTATAACATCTGACAATTTCTTTGTGTTCTATTGGGAATATGAGTTTATGAGATTTACTAATTGGATTCATTTACTTTTTACACTGCATTGACGCTTTTTGGGGGTTGTGCATGAGTGCATCTCATACTGGAAGTGCGTTAAAGCTAAACTGATTTAAGTTTAAAGCAGGTTTATTTTCATGGAACAATATAATTTTCAGCTTCACTCAAAGGAATTTTTGATTACAATCAGGAAATATTGTCTAACTCTAGCAGTCTCTTATTTTTTTTTTTACTATCGGCAAAGTAAACACAGTATAAACACAATTTTAATTTGACCATGAACTTTTAAAATGCAGGATAAGGAAATGAGATCTTCCAATTCAGACTAAAAAGAAGTGGTTCTACATTGTGTCTAAATTGTAGATAGTATAGCCTGTTGGACATGTGTGTGAACGCAGGTGCTGGTGGTGACACATAGTGACTGTGGATACAAGATGTTACACCATTTTTCAGGTGTCAGGATAACAGACTTTGTGGCTGAATTAAAATTTAAAGCATTGTTGTCTTTGAGTCATCTTTGTGATTTGTCAGTCAGACTCACAATTCCCAGAATGCTGTTTGCATAATTAAGTCCATTCATTTCCAAGCAGAGGTAGAAAGCTGCTGGACTCATCCACTCGCAGAGTGGATCAGCAGTCCTACAGATTTTCATAATATGCAACTAAAAGCCTTGTTCTTCCTCAGTACACTGTCCACCTTTATAAATGGCTGTGCAATTAGCAACACTAATCACTCACATAATTCATGTGTTTCAGGCCAAACAGGGGTTCCTTTTGAGTCTAACATTTAACCAACTTAGAGAGAAATAGGAGAATATTCTTAATCACCAACATTACAAGGTGGCCTGAAGCATAGCACCTTTGCATTTCATGGTAGGATGAGTATATACAAGAAAATAAGAAGGACAATATAAATAAACAGATGTGTCTGGACAATGATAAAAGAGTGCCGTCAACATAATCACCATTATTATTTGCAGTGAAAATCACGTACGAAGCAGATAAGCGTTAGTACAAGAGTTAGTACAATTTAGCATGTTATATTAATCCTAAAATGATAGTAAGTACCAAAGAAAGAACATTTAATGTTTATGATTAAAAATACATTGCAAAGATTTAAAAACAAGTGCAGACAAGTGGAATATTTAGCATATTGGTAAAGCAACTATTGAGTGGTTTGTTGCAATGGACATTCCTTGCTTTTAGCTTAAGACCAACAACATAAATGGATGGACAAAGCTTCATCCTTAAACCATAAAATCAATAATCCTGATCATCTTAAAGCTCTTATTTGCAGCCTTTTTGCAACCCTTTTTTGTACCTTTTTGCAGTCCTCCCCCACACTTTGTCTCATTTAGTTATGTAGTATATTGCACACTTAAGTTAAAAATGACTATCTTGTTTCAGGAGGTAGGGACATTTACCTTTGAGCAGGGCTATCCTGCAACAAGCTGCTGGTAAGCTGACATCAAGTCTTTCCAAGTGATTCCTTATGAAATTGTATTTTAATCCTTTGCCTTTGTGCTCCACTTCTGTTACTGCCTTGTTATGTCAGACTTGCTGTTTTTCAGAAATAGAAACTTTCCTTTTATAAGGTCAACATTCATGGTTGTTTGGCTCCATAATCTACCATAAAGCCAAAGCCAAAGTCCACTTCTGAAAATGGCTCATTAAGATTTTGATCAATCTTGTGCTTTCAGTGAGACAGACTTAGGAAATGCCATCAGAAAATTGCATTTTCCAATGACATTAGGCGCCCAGTTGACCATCCAATTCCATGTGTTTCTGTTGAGATGTTAAGATCTGATAACATTTTGGTCAGAAAACCTGCTTTTTTCTGTAAGTGAGGCAATTAAATTTCCTCAATGGTCTCTGAGAGCACTTAGCTTAAGAGAATACACTTCTAAATCAAAAAGCTTTCAATCATCTTAAATCATATTTAGGAGAAATATGCCCCTGGAGTGTAGTGCCACATGTAATGCTATTGAGCATGTGACAGACACATGCTGAAATAGACGATGCTGGGAAAGGTTACTCACCATGTATCTGCAGGCTGTGCATCGGCTGTGACATGTTTGTCAGACTTAACCTCATAGAAAAGACACGACAGGACAAGCGAGACTAACCTTAACTCGTGGAGACAAAAGTCATCAGAAAATGAAAAGGATATATATATATATATATATATATATATATATGTATACAGTGTATACTGCAAATGGGTTGGTTCAGGTACAATTACCTATGTTACCTAATTTCATACCTTTTTTTAATGTCGATGGCTTAGCTCGTTAACCCAGGATAGGTTGAGTGATAATTAATATTAATATGGCAATATTATTTTACATTCACTTTGCGCACATTTGTTGAAGCATCCTCATGCTGAGTATTGCTACAGAAACAACATCCAAAACAAGTGCTTCCAGAGCTGGAACGAGGACTTTCAGAGCTCTGCTATGATGTCGGCTGTAAATGCCCCACATTCATGCATTGCAGTCAGGCAAGCCTATGGCCATCTGTCAGCAAGCTGCGGGACGATTGACTACAGCTCCAAGCATAATTCTGCTTTGAAGGGTACTGAAATGATCCTTCTTGGCTCCCAATTCCTTTAATTAAGCAGCGCTGCAGGAGATAAGGAACTACAAGCGAGCAGTTATAGTCAGACCCATTTTGGACATTGTTTCGATGATGACATCGGAAATGGTCGGCATCACCGTAGAATACGTTAGGGTTAGCAAAGCTGCTAAACGTCTTCGTCATGCCCTTAAGGCCAACCACAGTCAGTCACAGGGGTCTTTTAGTACAATGAACACAATAAAAGACAACAAAATATAATTTTTAATTAACACAAGAAATATATTCTCTTTAAAATGATTATGGTCTGTAAGGTTTTTATTCAGAGCTTATTAGTCAATATAATGCTAATATACTGAGAGGCTAAAATGATGACAAGTAGCATAGCCATTAGCTACCTGGCCAGCATACATTTTATTGTTAATATTTATTTTTTCTGATGTGATTCAGTTTTCATGGATGTAAACTCTAACAAAATAGTTTTTTGTACTAGGCTTTGGTTTTGCTGCAAAGTTGCCCCGGCTGCAGATCGGGGAGGAGTCAGATATTGGGCGGGGTCAGACGTCCGAGGGGGTGTGGTAGATGATGATGATAGATGGGGTCGGGTGTGTTTGGGAGGGGGGAAGTAGGGCCAGAGGACACCTCAGCGAACCAGTCACACCCGAGGAGGTTGTTCACAGCATCTCCCAAGTCAAGAATGCTACCGCATCGGGCCCTGACAGGATCAACAAACGGGTGATTGATGAGATGGACCCGATGGGCGAGAGACTGGCAACAATCTACAACATGTGACTAGTGGCCAGGGTCATACCCAAGGGTCTGAAACAAGGTCAGACGATACTGCTGCGTAAGACAATGAACGCGGGAGAGTTGGGGGAGACTGGTAACTGGAGACCAATCACCATTGGTTCATTTGATCTTAAGGCTCTTCTCTAGGATTCTAACGAAGTGGCTGGCAGCAGCGTGCCCATTGAATCCTAGGCAATGGGGTTTTATATCCACCCCCGGGTACTCTGAGAACCTTTGAATTCTGCAGCAAATTCTCAGGCATTGTAAAGAGGAGCACAGCCCGCTAGCAGTTGTCTTCATTGACTTTGCGAAGGCCTTTGACTCCATCTCTCATGAGCATATCCTGTTTGCTCTTCGGCAGAGAATGGTCGATAGCCATATAGTAGGTATAGTCCAGAATGCCTACGTGGATTGCGCGTCTAAAGTCAAAGTCGAGGGGGGTAGCACCCCCTCGATAGAGATAAAGGTGGGTGTGAAGCAAGGTGATCCTCTGCCACCATTGCCGTTCAACTTAGTGCTGGATCCCCGCATCAAAACGCTAGAATCACTTGGATGCGGATACAGGGTGGGCCAGGCCCATCTGGCTACCTTAGCATTTGCAGATGATTTGGCCTTAGTCAGCAGATCTTGGGAAGGGATAGCCAGGAACTTGACCATCCTTGAAACCTTTTACAGACTCATGGGTCTGCAGATACAGGTGCAGAAATGCCACGGCTTCATTATCAAGCCCTCCTTGGACACCATTACTATCAATGAAGCTCCAGCTTGGAAGATAGGTTGGGCGGACCTGTCCATGATCGGTCCAGCTGAAGCAGCAAAGTATTTGGGTGTTCGGGTGAACTCTTGGAGTGGAATGGTAAAGCCTGCGGTGGAGGATCAGCTCCTGGAATGGGTGGAAAGGATTGGGAAGGCCTATCTGAAACCTCGGCAGAAGGTGGTGATCCTGAATTCCTTTGCAATACCCCGTCTGATCTATTTGCTTGATGCGAGAGGTACTACCCTGTTAAAGCTTGACAGAATCATCAGGAGAGCAGTGAAGGCATGGCTGCACCTTCCGTCCTCTACTTGTAACGGCTTTCTTTATGCACGCCCCAGAGACGGCGGTCTGGGGTGATGAAGATGAGCAGTGTGATCCTGGCAATCCAAGTGAAGTGGTTTCTACTCACCAACTCTACGGATGAGACAATGAGAAATGCGGTAAGAGCCTCTGGGTTAGAAAATGACTTCCAAAAGCAGGGGGTGAACAAAGGAGTAGGCCGGTTTTGTTCCCAGAGGGAGGGAACGCCTCCCTCCCTGCTGCAAGAGCAGTTTGTCCAGTACCATATGACCGGAGACGTGGGGAAGCCAATAGGTGGGGGCGTTGCCTGTGCAGGGGGTTGGCTATCACTTCTTTCGGGCTGATGTGATAAGCAATGCGTGGATCACGAGGTCGACGTCCCTACCGCAGATCTATCGAAACCACAGCCAAGGGAATGGGCTTAGCAGAATCAGCGGGAAAGAAGACCCTGTTGAGCTTGACTCTGGTCTGGCACTGTGAGACATGAGAGGTGTAGAATAAGTGGGAGGTCTCGGCTGCCCATGAAATACCACTCCTCTTATCGCTTTTTCAATTGCCTGGTGAGGCGGGGAGGCAAGCCCCCAACGGGCTCTCGCTTCTGGCATCAAGCACCCGCTCCAGGGACAGTGGCTGGTGGGGAATTTGACTAGGGCGGTACACCTGTCAAACGGTAATGCAGGTGTCTTAAGGCAAGCTCAGGGAGGACAGAAACCTCCCGTGGAGCAGAAGGGTAAGAGGCTCACTTGATCTTGATTTTCAGTATGAATACAGACCGTGAAAGCGGGGCCCAACGATCTTTCTGACTTTTTAGGTTTTAAGCAGGAGGTGTCAGAAAAGTTACCACAGGGATAACTGGCTTGTGGCGGCCAAGCATTCATAGCAACATCACTTTTTGATCCTTTGATGTCGGCTCTTCCTATCATTGTGAAGCAGAAGCACCAAACGTTGGATTGTTCACCCAGTAATAGTGAACATGAGCTGGGTTTAGACCGTCGTGAGACAGGTTATGTTGCAGTAGTAATACTGCTCAGGAAGAGGGTCATGGAGGACCAGCCTGGGTTCCAGAGTGATGTCGCTGGGTCATGGAGAACCAGCCTGGGCTCCAGAGTGATGTAGCCGGGTCATAGAGGACCAGCCTGGGCTCCAGAGGGATGTAGCTGGGTCTTGGAGGGATGTAGCTGGGTCCTGGAGGACCAGCCTGGGTCATGGAGTGATATAGCAGGCCACTGGAGGACCAGCCTGGGTCATGGAGGGGTGTAGCAGGCCCCTGGAGCACAAGCCTGGGTTCCAGAGTGATGTAGCTGGGTCATGGAGGACCAGCCTGGGTCATGGATGGGTGTAGCTGGCCAATGATTAAGTCCCTACCCTTTGTACACATCGCCCATCGCTACTACCGATTGGATGGTTTACTGATGTCCTCGGATTGGCCCCGCCAGGGTCGCTTGCGACACCAGTACTAGTGAGTTTCATGTATTTGAACAGTGTTTTTGAGGCAGTGGATGGTGTGAGGAAAAGTTTCTGTGTAGGGTGATATTACATGCAAATATAGCATTGAATAGCATTGTACAGACAGTGAGACTGTCGTATGTGAATGATGATTTTGTCAAGATTATGCTGCTTTTAGAAAAGAAAATCAGGATTTTATTAGAGCAGAGCATAGCAGTCAAAGTGTTTGTTACTGACTGCAGATTTACATGGAGCATTAATGGCTTGTTATTCACTCACAATAGCAGACTTGTTAATTAAGTGAAGAAAAAAAATGAGGGAAGTACATGTGAAGAGAAACTCATCTGAAATATCTACAAAACACTTCATGTAAATTGCTGAAATTTATTTTTGCTCTAGCAAAAAGCATTTGACATCTGCAAATTAACTCTTTGTTTGAGGGTGCTAGTTTGGGAGTGATTGAAGGTGCCATGTACATCAATGCTTTATTCAGCTTTATACAACTGTCACAGTTTATCACTGGACAAAAACCTTTTTAGAACAAAAATGTCACATATAGGAAAATAAAGGTGACATGTAAAATGTTTTTCTTAATAGAAGTTTAAAAGGCATCTAGCAAGTCAGAAAAAAAAAACAATCAAAAAACAACAACAACTTATATCTGCTCAATAGTTTACCATTCTGCTCTTCCTTGTGACAGCTAATTAAACTGGTTTTATAGCCAGATTGACTTAACTCTGTCATGCCAAGATAAATGATCATTTTGCACTTCTCATTTAATCATTTTAATTACTACAAGCAATTTATCAGGCTGTCTTCGTGTCCTGAGTAATTGAACATAATGGTAGATGAGACTATATACAATATCAGCTTTTACTGAATATAGGTAAGAGTGCATTTTCAATTTTAGTTTGAAACTTCTTGTTGAAATGTGTGACATGACTCCTCTTAGAAAAGGTCAGAGGCAGACCAAAAATCTGCTTTCATGCAGGTTTAAAATGAATGAGTCTTTACTGCCATCATAACAGGCTACAATGGAAAATAAGAACTGAAGAAAAAATACGAGAAATCTGCATTAAAAATAACTTAAAACAGCTGATTTAAACTTAAAAACTGTTTAAATGAGTATTATAGTATGGTGTATTATTAATAATAATGCAAACAGGGTCATAAGCCAGTGGTTTAATCAGGCAGCGTGTACACGAAGGCTGTGGTCCTCCAGCAGCAGTTGTGAGTTTGGCTCCCGGCCTGCGACCCTTTGCTGAACGTCTTTCCCTATTTTCTCCCTCCCCTGTTTCCTGTCAAGCTTCACTGTAAATAAAGGACACTAGAGGCACAAAATTTAAAAATAAATTAAAAAAAGCAACATTATTTATACGTGCAGGTGTGCACATATGAGTGTTGCAGTCACAGTGGCATCATGGAGAATGGTGTGGCGAGCACAGCTCTGGAAAAGAAACTGTTTTTGTCTGTTAGTCCTTGTCTTTATTGTTTCAAATTCTTTACCAGATAGCAGCAGCTCAAACAGAAAATATCAGAGATGAGTACTCTCTGTGCTTATCCTCTCTGCTTTCTTCTTGAGTCTAGTCCAGCTGTAGGAGCTCCATCCCAACAGTGGGTTGAACATGCCTTTACTACTCTGTAAAGATCCTTGTGGGATTGATCCTTTGTTGACTTTGTTGTGACATTGAGTCCCACACTGTATCAGCACCAGATGTGAGATGCTGACAAAACCATACTATATGGTTTAAAGGTGGTGAATAAGCTGGAAGTACATGGAAGGAAATAGACTGCTATCAAGTGTTCCAGTCACAGTTGCTGTGGTCTACAAAACCTCATGTTGATACCGAGTCCTGAGCTACGACATACATCATAACCACAGCACCAGTACAGAGAAGAAGCATAAATCACGAACTCACAAAGTGCTATTCACATACTCTGGCTGGCAGCAAGTGTCACTTTCAAATTTATTTTGATATTATCTTTTGAAAAAAAAAAATTGAACAAAAAAATGTATTTTAATGACTACATCAGCTCAGTAGATTGAACTCAAATACATGTTGAAGGCTGTCCTATACCACACCTCTGGTTCACTGTACTCTTTAAAATATCCTCATGGTAACATACTGTGTCTTACTGAGAGGAATGAAGATTAGCATATGACATGACAGATTACATTAAATCATGTGTGCACTGTACTTTATGACATTAGCCTCTTAGCCCAGACATACTGCATGCAAATACTCCTCCAAACCCTCTTATTTAAATCTGCTGCATGGCATGGCACCTTTGATATGACTATTAGTCATCTAAGCGACTTGACTTCAGCCTCATCAGATACGAAATGTCGATGAAGGTGAGAAATGATGGCCACTTTGAACATGAACCTTGACAAGCTACAGCAAAATGTTCAGAGGTAGATGACTGACTTGAAGTGTTATTCAGATACACATGGGGAGTCGTCCCCCCCCACACCTCCCACCCTTCTGACCCTTATGTATTCACTTCATTTTCCTGTTTTGAAATACCACCACTTTTTCATATTTTATAAAACAACAGAACTGTTTAGGAATTGGTTGTTCATTTCTTGCTGTCCACCTCATAAGCAACAGAAGCCAGTTTCAGTCATAACCAGATGGCTTTCCAATCTCCCCATGCAAAGAGAGAATAATGGTGATAACACATAATCTGTTGATTAACACATGCATTTTGCTTCATTAAAAAAATAAAAAAATAAATACTCAGAATTATACAGAAATCCAGTGCTTCCTTTTATTTAGATATTGGAACAACACAGTGTTCTGAGAGTCATCACACAGTATAAAAGACTTCTGTGATCATGATATTTCAACCTCATTCCACCCAAACAGAGTTTGCATACAGTGATACCCACATTTTCTTCTTTGGGGAGATTGTAGATACTTGGGAAAGTTGTAGATACTTCTTTCCAATTATTCCCTGTTTCTCCAGAGAAGCCCCCTACACCACTTGTGTGTCTTGTCTGTGCTCTGTGGTCTTTAATCTTAATTATAAAGCTATCATTACAGCATGAACCCTGGGCTGCCAACAGTGGAGCCCTGGGCTCATCTGCTCTGAATCAATCAAAGTTGTGCACTGGAGGACTTTTCCCTCTCTCTTACTCTCTCTTTTTTTTTCTTCTTCAATCAGGTCACTTTGATTCTCCCTTATCTCATCTTTATAATTATGTAAGTCTTTTCTCTAATGGTGTAAAAACACTGTGAAAACGCTCCTAAAACTTTACATGGTCAAGCCTAATAGAGCCTTTTTTAAATATAATTATATTATTTTTCAGTTGCAAGCACTTCTGAGCATAATCCAAAGATCAGAACCTGTTCCCTGCTGTGCTTGTTAAGACTCATTAATAGAGGAGAATGAGACAAGAACAAAATGACTAACGTAATTTATTATTTATTAAAGGATGTTAGACATAGAGTTATGTGTCTGTAACATACACTCATTCAAACTCATATTGTCAGCTTCTGCTGCAAATCAGGGCAGTGAAATTGGATGACAAAGAGAAGGCTGGCAGGAGCCAGTGACAAATTCTCCATATCTCAAAGGCAGCTGACATCTTAAAGCTGCGATCAAGCGGAGTGATCAAAGGCATTCAGCTGGCTACTCCATTTAGAGGCACAGCATATGTGAGTGTGGTTAGGCTGATCGAGTCAGGTGGTTTGTTTACAATTCAACTAAAATTAACACTCATTTACACATATCCCATGATTACTTTAAACTTCCAGATGTACCTGGTTGAAACTATAACTGACGTAAAGGGAAAACATACATTTATGTTATCTTCTTCACTGTCGGCGCCTGAATTCTCAGTTCTTGATATCATTGTTTGAATTTTAGTGATGCAATATATGTGTAGGCAAGCACTGAAAATACTTTGACATATTGGAGCTATTTCAGGGCACGCAGGCTATTAATCAGCTGGGGTGGGGTGATGTTGTTAGCAGCTGTTAAGTTCCATCTGGGATTTTAGCACTGAGTGCATTGATTTGAAAGAGGGCGTATTCAGATTGTCGCTGAAGAATTATTATTATTTATTTATTTTTTTCACATGCAGTAATGTCCAAAGCTTTATAAGTAAATACAGCATAAGTAAATGCAGTATGATAGAGCTGATGCCAGCCAGACCCTTTCATTTAAAGTGGCGTTATCACAAAATTCAGCAGAATTGCTGGTCAAAGCTCACTTGGAGCCCAAGGTGAACTCACATATATGTAAATATACAATGCCAATTACTAATAAACTCGTAGAACCAATATTTGGATAAAATTTGTGATCTTACAAAGAAAATATAAGAATATAAGCATGCAAAGAATAGAATGTTTAAAATAACTGTATGCTGTAATCATGCTTTAACATATTCACAGGTAACCAAATATCAATCAGCTGACATGGATCAGAATATAATCCAGAAAATATATTTTGGGTGTACGTATATGTCTAAATTTGCCAAAGAATATTCTGTTCCATACCATACACTCCACCATACTGGAGGTTGGCTTGTTAGTCTGTAGAAAAGACTGGCATAGCCTATAGAAGCAGCTAATAATTACATTTTGATCAAAGAATCGATCCATGAGGAGCCCTCAAATGGTCTATAATCTTCTATTGCCAAGAACTAAGCAGGACACCAACACTTTAGACTGTAGAAATCTTTTTCATTCCCTGAAACAGATGCCAGAAGACAAGCCCATTGCGTGGGAGCTGAAAGAACCGGCAGGGAACCTGAGACGACACCCTTAAACATACATGTCAGCTCATCCACATTCATGAAGTGGAAGTCTCCGTTCAGCCTCTTCAAAAGTAAAATCAGCTGTAAATTTCATGGGAGAAATCATTTTAATTGGCCGTTCAGTGTTAGGACTGAACTTCACGTTAATGGGAAATTAGATTTGGTGAATTCAACAATAACAGCTAAATCCTTGCTTACAACATAATTTTACAAACAAATCAACATGATTTATTAGTTTAATTAAACACATTATAACATATCAAAATGAGCTTGGGTTGTTTGATACTTAAACTAAGCCAATGCACAAATTTCTTAAAAGCAATATGTTTTCTGGTTTTGTTTGTTTCTTTTTAACCCTTTTTCCATTGCCTTCCACACTCCAGAGTTATAACAGCTTGCACAGACATAAATTATACAGCTCCTAGCTAGCAACTGCCTGTGATTGTTGCTATCTGTAAGTGGAATTTATTTATTTTTTTGATCAGTTGCAACCCACATCAGGAAACAATCCTCCTCCTCAGGATCCTGATATTTAAATGTAGCGGTGGCCAGTTGCAAGGCCCTTTAATGCATGAATCGCTGTGCATACAGCTCATGCCTGAAAATAAAAGAATCTGGGTCGTTGTCAGTTGAGCAGTGTTAACAGCTTTTTTTGTGTGTGTGTTTGTGTGCGTGTAGGAGAACAGTAGTTTTGAATACCTTATTTTGTGTATGCTCGTGTATCCAGCAGGCCTTTCTTGTTCTATCTCTTTTTTGAAGGAAGGTTGTTTGACCTTTCTTCAGAGCTTCCAACTGCCGTATTAAACGTAAAGTTAACATGAGAATGACTCGACCAAAATACTAGATGTTGAATGTTGTAAGTGCTGCCTATTAAAAGAGTCAGTGGGGGCCACTGCGTAGCCTGGTGGTTAAAGCAGGCAGCCCGTGTACAGAGTCTCAACCTCTGGTCCTCCTGGAGCAGCCATGAGCTCGACTCCCTGCTCGCCACACCCTGCTATGTGTGTCCTCCCTCATTCTCTCTGTGCCCCACCTTTGTGTGTGCTTACTGCAAATAAAGACCACTAGAGCTGATAAAAGCATACAAAAAAATAGAAAAAGGTCAGTGGGTGATCATTCCAAGAACATTGTATTAATAAAATAATCTTTTCACTCTGATGATAAATGGGTGTATTTAATCAGACAGAAGAAATAATGATTAATTGTCCATTCTGCCAAAGAACTGGATTTTATGTTTGTCTCCATACTCATCTAGTATTTGTGGGCCAGCAGGAAGAGACAGACCTGCCATTAGTTGCCAGAAACCGGTGTTGTTCAAAAAGGAAAGTCTGTATTGGAGACAGCTACACCCAAAAGAAAGAAAGAAAAAAAAAAGGTGTATTCTGAAAGAAGTAAAAGAACAGAACAGAAGGGATTGAAGAGCAGTGCTGTGTATCTTGGACAGGTAATTGGCCATTTATTGTTTCACATATTGCATATTTTTTTAGTTGGTTTAATGCCTTGTGACTTGAAAGAATCATAAAGAACAACTCTGTTCATCTCTGGCCTGCTGTCACTTTGCGCTCATCTGACTTTGAATAACATGATGACAAGCACTGCCAAATTGAATTGTGGGTTCCGTGCATCGCAGTGGCTCTGCTGTTTCCATTATAAGCTGGAGAAAGTTTAACTACACACTCCTTGATGTCAGCATCAGACGATCAGTTTGCACCTACACAACTAACATCAGCCAATTAACTCAGACATGAGGCCGGGGCTGTTTCAAAGCGCAGAGCTCACTGGTGCACCATGCAGGGAGAAATTTTACTGATTGTTTATTGGTATGATGAAGGCATGCTATAAACACCTGCTAAGGCAGCACCCCCATGTTAACCTATTTGCCTACATTGCATGCTAACGTAGGCTAGCTTGTTTCGCAGCTGTAGCCTACAATGATTAGGTGGAAGTGGGCTCTCATGAGCTTCGTGAGTTCTGAAAGTGGGTTTTTCCTTTTTTCAGGGATCTTTGAAAGATGAGGAATGACTGATATCATTCTCAGTGAGGGGCTTGGCTGAGTGACGCTGCTGGCAAAGGCCAGTCAATCATCCCAGCCCCTCCATGTAGAGATACACAGAGGAGAAAGGAGCTCCATGGTTGGGACCTCTTGCTGTGCTGAGCTTGGGCCCAGGGCTTTGCCTGCTACGCTGAGGTCTAGCAGCACTTGTTTCATTCTGGATGACATAGGGACGCTTGAAATAAGTATGTTCGGACAAAATGAAAAAAAGACTGTAGCGATCCGGCATCTGTGTTGTTTCATAACTTTGTTAATGTTGAGAATGTTCTGCAGTTTCTGACTGTGTGAGGTTACATTGAATGCATTTAGGGCTGGAGCACGCGTGTGAATGGATGAGAAAAGCAAGGGGCAGTGAGTGACAGGAACCTGTGTGTGAGCCATCTGCAGTGGTGCGTGAGACTGGTGGAGGGCATGCGGAGGGCTGCCGTTGTTTCGTTTCTCACAGTTGCTGAATGTTTGGCATGGTTGCAGCTGTCAGTAACCGATTCTGTATAATAAAGCCGCAGTTTGCTGAGTTCCTCTCGATTCATTCTGTCAACATGTGCGGCTGGACATTACAATTATGAATTATGACCCTGAGTTAGCAGAAGCTAAGCCAGCCAAGCTAACACAGCTGACTGGTGGTTGCGCCTCTTTGCAACAAGGTGTTGCACAGCATGATCAGAGGCTCAGGAAACTTCCTGTACAGACCTACAGGTGACCAGAGGGTTCATCCATAGTTTTAAGAGGCTAGTTGCCTCCTGTAGATCTTCTGTTGTTACTGGATTTCTGTCTTTTTTGGATTTTGCCTGTAAGTTTTTTTTTGTTTGTTTGTTTTTCCCTGCCCAGGTTTGAATCCCAGCTGCGTCGGGAAAGGCACCTGGCATGAAACTTACCAAACTAACTAATTCAGATAATACTGCTGTAGCGACCCCGAATGGAATTAGCTGAAAGGGAAATTTTTTATATACACACACAGCAGGAGAATTAACATTTCTCTCTTACTCAAATGTAGAATGTATAACATTATATCTGCAGCACAATTCAGTCATTTTTTTTTTCCTTGAACTACTGACAGTGAACTTATGATTATAAATTTCATGCAAAGACATCCTGTATGTCACATCATTCATCATTAACAAAAAAAAAAAAAAAGATTAAGCCATGGAGTAGATGAATTGAGTTTTTCAAATTTTATAAGACATGGCCTTACGTCCTACTCCCCATGCCACCAAGTCATAACACAAAAAGGAACAGAACTAAGTGTGAAGCATAAGACAGAGAGGATTACGTTAATAGGTCAAAAAAATTTTAATGTGAAAACCCTCCAAAATACCTTTTAACTGCTGTCTGAGAGACACCAAAAGCCTGGGTTTAATGCGATAGAAGTGGAATTCTCATGGCTTTTGAAATATGCAAAGCAGCACATGCTAACATTAACCACTGCCTACATTATTTATCTTCCTGAAAAGTGTTTTATCAGCAGTAGGCCTAGTTTATCTTTCTTTAAAATATTCAAATTAGAGCAGAACCATGTAATGTAAGTGAAAGCAAGGCTCTTTAACATATAATTTTCAAATGAAGCTCACAGTTTTTTGTTTATTTATTTATTTATTTATTTTTATTTTAACACATTTGGTGAGATACAGTTTACTTTATTCACCAGACTTGCAGCTTTTAAAGAAACTGCAAACTGATGTCTTCTTTTTTGCATCAGGAATCATTGATTTATAATAACTGATTTATAATAAATATAATGTGATACTGTTGCTCATTATCATACCTCACAAGTTAGCTTGTGTCTGTTTCTTAGCTGAAGGGGATTTATTTTGTCTTTATTTACGGGACTTTAGAGGGAGATGGAAATGCTTTTACTGCCGTTTACATTGACCCTGTGTAATGGGGTTTACTAAAAACTAAATAAAGTTCTATTGCTCGCTTTCTACACTAAATATTTTTTGCTCAAATATCTCTTTATTCCCTAACACCCATCTCATCTTGGTCTGGTATGT
>JBAMYA010000019.1:1886206-1897926 GCA_037176975.1 Arrhamphus sclerolepis | reverse complement strand
ACGTGTGCTCTGCCGATCTTTAGAGGATGAGTATAGGAGAGATGGGTTTGCCAGGTAACTAACCATAACTAACCTTTTTTTTTTTTTTTTTTTTTTTGTATGAAATCCAACATAATTTATTATTTTTTTGTTCATTGTGTCCAACTATATCAGTGGACGGTCCTGCAGATACTTTACAGATATGTCAGGCTAGCCTCAAGTTGCTGTTTACATTGTTGTTTATAAAAAAAGCAAATTTTATACAAATATGGAGAAAATCATTAGTAGGAAACTGCTATCCTGAGAGTTTGACTAGTATTAGATGATAATGGATCATAGCACTATCCTTCTGCTTCCTCTTCCTCCTCTTTGTAATTGCTGAAATGTTTACATGGTGCTAGTGTTAAAGTACATTTTAACACTTTTCCTTGTGCAGCACAAAGAAAAGTTAATATTAAACTGTAATGAGAACATGCACCGTCAAGATGCCAAGATACAAATTCTCATATGAGTGTGTTAACTTTTTTCCTCACAAATGTGTATGAAAAAAAATCCTACGATTCATTTGTTATACAATTGTGACATCTTAAATTTGAACATATATACAAGATTTACAAGACAAAAAACATTTACTGTTTTTTTTTTTTTTAAAGTTCACCGTTTGTTAGTGGTTCACTGAAATATGTGTCAACAAATACAGCAGTAAACTCTTAAAACAAACATCCCCATTTGGTTTCAGATGGGATGTACTGTTTTACCGTTCTATAGCTTGTAAATTGCTTACAACAGAGAAAGTTTGTTTGTTTAAACATTCTTTTTGGAGCATTTTTTTTTTTTTAACCCTTTTTCTTTATATGGTGCCAAATACCTACTCTCAGGGCTATCATTTTTCTGTGCCTGTTAACAAAACAGAAAACTAAGAACATTTATCTTCTTCACCTATCATGCAAAGACAATGAGGTGCCCAATAGCAATGTCCAACTGGGAGGATGGAGGGTGGGCACACCCTTCTATTCCCACTCCCGAGGCCTGCCTCTAAGGACAGAGTCATGTTACTGGTAAGAAGGCCTATCACTCTTGTCTGTATCAGTTCTGAAACATACACACATGCACACAGTGCATGTGAGCAGGTTGCAGTGATTACTGTATGTCAGTGCATTCTGGGTTTTTTTTGACCTCGGCTTCAGGTTGCTGACAGTAATTGACATTAGAAACGAGCGATGACACTTGCAGGAAATACCAGCATAAATTTGGCCTTTGTATTGAGATTTAGTAAGAAAATGTTGTTGCAAAACTTTTCACTTTTTGGGAGCCATTTAGCTTGGAGCTATAGATAATGGTTTACTCACTCCTCAACAGGCCCTGGGGCTCCAGGTAGTCTCACATTGTCAAGCTGCTCTCATTAACTCCTATAACTCCTGGAGAGACAGTCACAAACTGAAGGCCTTACAAGTGGACGTGCAGCAGACTGACAAACATTTTAAAGGACACACTGGAATTCAATTTATTTATTTACTTATTTATTATATTACTGAGGCTGGAGACAGCTTAGTAACTATAAACTACTACTCAAGCAGATGAATTACTGTGTGTTTTAGTTCTTTAAAGGATACACGTTGGTTGTTCAACAAGGTTTTTCCACTGGTAGCAGAAGTAGTACTCAAATTCTTCAGTGTCTACCTCCAACATAAATGAAGTTTTAAACCTTTTGAGCATGTCAGTAAGATTTTATTAAAATGTTCTAATGTGCTATAAGACATATCTTAACATAGATCAGCCATTTCTGCATGGATCTACAGAGCACTGCCTATAGTTTCAGAAATGGAAAGTTACATGACCATGTATTTCATGTAAAATACTGGAGGAACCAGTCCTAGCACTAGTGGTGTGGGGCTTTGGGGCCTATTTGCTTACACTGTGAGGAACCAGTGAAATGAGAATCTTGTGCTGTAATGGGAGATGATAGCAAAAACCTGAAGGAGAAGTTACATGGCATGCTTTTGTTTTGTTTTGTTTTTTTTGTTTCTTTTTTTGTTTTGACAGAACTGATCTGACATTCTTGTAGCATAAAATTTGATTATTAAAGACCTAATGATTTAACCAAAGATGTTTAATGCCCTATAAAGTTTAAATCCAGTTTAAACTCGGCATATTTAAATAAGGATAGGTTGGCATGTCAAATGGACATGCAATGAACTTCAAACCCTGTTATGACCTCCTTCATACGTAAATTCACAACTTAAATATTCAGCTGATACATTATCCAATCTGAAAACTTGCAATGTGTTTTGTAACACTTTACATGGACCCATTTGGATCCTCCTCCAACATTAACAAAGACTTTCTGCTGGACTCCTGGAGGACTGAACCTCTGACGCTCAGTTAAATTATAGGATACAAAGAAGGAAAATGAGTCTGTTTTAAGGACGAAACATGTATTTTTCCTCACTCGGGACTGTTTCTACAACCTTGGGAGACTTCTGTCAGCAGGTGAAACTCAAACTAGGAGCTATTTAACCACATCAGCATCACAACCACAACTTGTAAGCACCAGCCCATAACACCAACAGAGCAGAATTTTCAAAAAAAAAAAGTTAAAAGATCTAATTGAGACCAATTATGGAGGAAATAAAACACTGCTTGTTGGGGCCTCTCAGTCACATTCATGGACCTCCACTTTCATTGCGAAAGCACTGCTGTTCTGCTGAAGACGCAGTGGTTGTCTGATTCTTTTTCTGCAGCTTCCCGGACTGACTTTAAAGCACTGCATCTCTCATTTGTATCGTGGCTTGTTCTTTGGGCACTTGGTTGGCATGCATCATGGCTCCTGCTCTCCTCCTTGCTGCTGTTTGTCTCTGGCCTGGTCTGAACGCTGGATCTTGAGAAGACTTGTTTTTCTCTGTGACTGAAATGTGGCTGAGCAATGGTGAGTCCAGTGTTATTGTTGAACCTTCTCTAAATTATCGTCATTCACCAGCTGTGAACTGAGTTTATTTGAGCTACGATGCTCTCGTACAGTCAATCATACAATCATAATTATGCTCCATGTCAGGATAAACTCTTATAACATCTGCAAGCATATCTTCACTATAAACCAACCAATCGGCCCACAGCTTATTCATCACAACAACAATCAATAGGAGCATAGCCAGCTTAATCATTAATGAATACATCAAAACAGCTTTTTGTCATGTAACAGAATTACAGAGATTTGAGGATGTGTGATAAAATGCGCATAGGCAATTTTCTTTAAAAACCAAATTGCAACCCCTATTTAGAGACCTCTAAAAAGAAATTTAATCAGTAATTTCATGCACTTCATGGGACAGTCATGCCTTCAGTTTATTTGTGGACATTGCAGTGTTACATGAAGATACCAGAGAGAGCATGGATCCGCAGCCTTCAGTTTTTGGAGAGGTGTTTTGCAAAAACACCCGGGTTTGCACACATGAGGTGAATCCAGAAGACAGTAGTCAGAGTAGGCATGTTGGTCAAGTAATATTTTATTTTCCTTTTTTTGTTGTTGTTGTTTTGTTTTCTCTATTTTTTGCTCTTGTTGGTAATTCCTGAAGTTGAACACAAGTGGTGTCTGTCTCTCCATACATAGCAGGGTAGCAGCTGAGGCCAAGCCAACAAGGGAGAGACTTAATTCTGACCTGAGACGCTGGCATAAATCCATGAAAACAAGACTCAGGCAATGACTGGAGCAGACACCAGGATAGAAGTCTTTCAAAATGTTGGCATGTTACAAATATATGACTTCATACCACACATTTCACATTTGATATACTTACTTTTATTATATTTCTGATACTTCCATTTGTATGAAGCCTTGTACATTTATTTAACAATATGCCAGTACAGGAGAACACAGTCAAGACAATAAACAACTGTTTTAATTGTTGAATAAGCTGAATATTTTCATTGTTGGGTTGCCTGAACAGCTGTCAAAATCAAACAAACAGTATTTAGTCTGTTGTTGTGATGACAATAGACAAGGAATGCAAACAATAAGTATTTTTAACATTTAGTTTTAGTATTTTATTTTTTTAAGTATGGAGGCAGATGTATCCCCAATGATTCAGTTTATCTCTAATCAAACAATTGCCAATTACCTTTTTTAGGAAAAAAGAAGAAAAGAAGAGAAAATCACCCAAAATAAATAAATACAGGGAAATAAAAGCTACCAGAAATGAATAACTATTTAACTGCAAATGTGTCATGAAACAAATACATGTAGAATTTTTATGTAAATGTTACGAGAAATAGATTCAATACATACTGTGAAGTCGTAACATTTAACTGTTATTAATACTATGAAAATTACGTAAATACAAGATTATTGTTTTATATTTAGATGTTGATGACTTATGGTGAACAGATTTGAAGGATTCTTCCAGACTCTCTTGTAGGACTATATTCACTGTGCAGATGAGATTCTTTTTTTTTTTTTTTTTTTTTATTCATTTCATAAAATCAAAACTCCCATTTACATAATCAGTGTCTCTCTCAGGTCTGTTAATAGTAGTTAAACTTATTAAAAGAGTCCAAGCTATAGTTCAAACCTAACATCTTGAGTGAAGGAAAATCTTTCCTGTGTCTGTCTGAAACATGCAGCATGACTGTCCCACCTCTCAGAATTAGTCTTCCAATTTTGGGCTTGTTTTTGAAATAATAACAGGAGCTGGTAAAAAAAAAAAAAATGCATCCAGCTATAGAACATTTCTCTCTTCTTCCCTTGTACTTGTTCTTGTTGAGTTTGAAAAAGATAAGAGGAAAATAGTGAATCATAAACTGGCTTCAGGCCTTGGGGCAACAGTGTCTGCTCTAAAGCTGGATAATCTCATATCAGTGTGGCGTGTTCATTTAGCTTAAAAGATAGGGCTGTTTTAGAAGCACCTCCTTAGGTTATTATGAAGCTTTTCATTCTCAAGATGATAAACTCATTTTGGCACCTGTGTAATTTACTAATGACACAGGTTTTTTTTTTTTTTTTTTTTTTTCCTGTGCTGACTGCGGCCGTGGAGGAATTATAGTGCATTGCGGAGCCTCAACAGATATGGCAGACAGTGACATCGAGGCAGAACCTGGCTGCGCTGTTTTAAGTTCTTTAATTAGGTGTGTTTACTCTGTATTTTATTTGCAGAGATCACAGAGGAGCCTGGGGAAAGGTAGATTTAATTAAGGGACACTGATGAAAGCACACAGCTCACACAGTCTCCAAAGTGTTTTCTTCTGATATTGCTGCTAAAGAAATCCTAATGACAGGTGGTGCTGGGGAGGAGCTGACACGGCTGTGAAATAGAACGATTTGGATTCATTCTCACCATGTGTAGGTGGGAAAGCGTTAGAGGTCTTCTGTTATATATTTCTGAACTCTATTTAACTGCCAGGCAAAATCAATTTAAATACACAATCAGACTTTTGTTGGAGACCAGTAAATTAAAAGGTGAAAATGTAACGGAAAAGAAAAAAGATATGACTGCATATCTGGAATTTTGATGGTCAGTAAGATAGTAAAAATGTACTAGCAGCTTTGTAATTAGCAAGTGCAGGCCTGCCACATTGTCAAATGCCCTCATGCTCTGTATCTGCAATAATTGTCACAGCCCCTCTCTTTTATTACAATCTGTCATACAGTCAACCATACTCATAATGAATTCTTATCAGCCTGCGCTTTAACATTTGCCAGATGGCACATTGGTATCAAAAGTTAATAATGATGTAGTAACGAAATTAAGACTTTATCAAAAGCTACTTAATGCTGGAAAAAAAGGAAAATCAAAATACACAGATGCATCAGATGATCCTCGATGATCCCATCTGTGAACATGTAAGAGATGAATCATCCTATCTTATAGCAGCAGAATATGCAAATTACTGTAGAGAGCAAACTGAAATTAGATTCAGTTTAGCTTAGCTAATCTCCTTTGGTCACAATTTAAGTTTGATGTAGAAAGAAATGTCATTTTATACTCATAGATATAATCTGGTTCTCTAACAGACAATACAGACTTTAAAAGTATGAAATTTAAAGGACCCAGAAAATTAAAAAATATATAAATATAAATAAAATTTTTAGTATGTTAAATCACAACAAAGACAGTTAGCTTTTACATGTCAGTCTGCTCAGTAGGTAAATATGATAAAAGAAAAACATGTTACACTATGTTGTTCAGTGGATGAACAAATTGAAGATATCAAAGTTCAAGTACAAGAATTAAACAACTTACAAAAGTCTATCCAAATATCACTGAGCATTTAACCTTGATTTATCTTTCTGCACTGAAACTACACAGGTAAACTCCTCACAGGGCCTTTGTCATATGGAGTTAGAACAGCCTCAAAAGTCACAAATGCGCAGCACAATTTAGAAACGCTTAGGACAAGATTCACGAATGCACAAAATGATTTATAAATACACAGGACAAGCTTCACAAATGCACGGAACGATTTACAAATGCGCAAGACAAGATTCACACGTTTTTATGATGCACACACAAATATAACTTGATTTACAAACAGCTTGTGGTCTGTGGACTTCGCTGCATTTGTTTGTGAATTTTGAGACTCCCCTGCGTGCTTTCAACTCACAAATGCATTTTTTTTTTTTAACACGAAATGATCTGCAACCAATCAGATATCTTCCATCTTCCTTGTTTCAGCTAATCATAAGAACGCACCTCACGTGGGAAATGATTTGCTCATAAGCCAATCACATTAAACCATTCAAACAGTGCTATCCCAGACAGCACACATACATCTGGCCGATATCGGCTAAAAGACAGTACATCGGCCCGCTAATTATAACATCTGAAAAGGTTTATCGGCCAAATGTCGCATGGAGAGCGTTTGCTCATTCACATGTTATCATTCAGATGTTGGTCCAAATTAGAAAAATACCATGGTGCTATGCTTCCATCATATTCCACTTGCACAGCACTTTTGCTGAAGGAGGTTTAGCTCAACAGGTTGAGTAACTGAATATCACTCAGAAGGCGGTAAGTTTGATTCCAGATTTGCCTTCATTAAATTTCTTTTTCACAGCACAAGTTTATAAACATTGGTCCATGGTATTCTTGTAGTATTCTCCATGGTATTCTCATTATACCATGGACCGATTGCTTCACTTGGCTGATAAAACTTTTTCATCTGGCCGATGTGAGCAAAATGTATTTGTCCTATGTGGGGGTGCCAGTGGCAGTGGGCAGACCCAACTCTGATCGAGCCCACAGGTTTGATGATCTGGGAATATAACTGAAAAGACCCACCTCTTCGGCCGATGCTAATCAGATGTTATAATTAGCGGGCCGATGTACTGTCTTATGGCCAATATCGGTCAGATCTATGTGTGCTGTCTGGGATAGCGCTGTTTGAATGGTTTAATGTGATTGGCTTATGAGCAAATCATTTCCCACGTGGGGTGTGTTCGTATGATTGGCTGAAACAAGGAAGATATCTGATTGGTTGCAGATCAGTCCGTGTTAAAAAATGCATTTGTGAGTAAAAGGCATGGCAGAGGAGTCTCAAAGTCCACAGACCAGAAGCTGCTTGTAAATCAAGTTATATTTGTGTGTGCATCAGATATACATGTGTGAATCATCCTGTGCATTTGTGAGTCTTGTCCTGTGTATTTATAAATTATGCTGCGCATTTGTGACTTTTGAGACTGTTCTAACTCCATATTCTCACAGTTGCAGGTTCTGTAGTCTTTAACTTGGATGCTTGGCTTTCTTGAGTTTACTCAATTTATGTACCTCATACCACATGAAAATGAAGCAGTCTCTCCAAAATAAGTATGGAAGACCAAAAAAAGTCCTATCAGAGAAAATCCTGACAAGGTAATGAGAAGAACACAGGATCACAATAGGCAAACTATATACAGGTATAATTGACTAAACTGAAGCGAGAGATAGGACATTTAGGAGACAAGGAGAGAGGAGGCAGTTTTCAAGATGAAGCAGAAAACTACAGGAGGTTGCAAGAAAGAGAAGTAAAAACTGGTATAGCACATAAGAAAATAAACCTATAAAGCAAATAACATTAATACAAAACTGAAGCTTTAAAGCTGTGAATGCATTACAACCAAGTGTAAAATCCTGCAAAGAGCAGAAAATTGAAGCAAAATAACACTCACTAATCTAAACAAAACTCAAAAGTAAAAACCAAGATATCATCATACTTTGTTCGCGTGGCTAGACATATGTTCATACTTAAAATGACACTGAGGTCTGAAGAAGAAGAGAGTATAAATGGAAAACCCAGTCTTCTTTAACTGAGCCACATTTGGGATTAATTTTCAATTTTGTATTGACAATTTGTTAGGTAGTCTGCTTGTGGCAGCTATAGCATCATAGTTACTTCAATTACAGTGAAATCAACAACAGCAGCAATATATCTGATTGACATTCATTCACAATTGATATTGAATGATTATAATATTCCATATCAGAATTATGTTTGCAAGAATATTTCAGGGAAAACACTTATATAATAGATATTTAAATTACAGAATATAACATTTTGATTTCCTCAAAATCTAAATTTGCTCCTTAAATGTGGTGCAGATATTGTGAGGTGAAAGCAATTACGAACATCCGCCACAATGTAGAAGTGTCTGAATCATTTCAGCAGCTCGAAACTTTAAAAATGGATTGATCAAAGAAGACCTTGACACTGTCACTCAGATTCACCTTTTTCTTGTAATTTCATCTGCTGATAGAATCTCTCCAATTTAGTATCACTTTAAATGATTCTTGTCCTCTGGTGTGATAACAAATACACTGCAGTCTTGTCATTCTTGTCGCCTTGCTCATTTGACTGTATGCAAGTGATCACTACCTCTAATTCACTTCAGATACTTAAACTTAAACAGTGCTGTCAAATGGAACGCTTTCCAGATATTAGAATGGTCTATTGGAAATATTTCATTGCTCTAAAATTGACCATGTAACACCTAATTAAAGAGGACACTTAAAAGTGTCATCATGGGATAATTGATTTTGTATATTAGTAGGACAAACAGATGAAATTAGAAATAATTTACATCCCTGTTCAATCCTGTTTCAGTGATTTCTTACGTCAGTGATACCACAATTATCAAAATGCAAGTAAAGTCTGTGGTTTCCATTCCTGTTGAAAAATAGGCCCAAAACAGCGGGTGAATTTCAGCAAAGCAGAAAACGAGACTCATGGGAACATGAGGTACGGTGCTAGATTTTCCTCCTCGCTGACATCTTGGATAGTTCAAGAGTTATGTGCAAAAGTTATACAAGATAATGTCTGGTGACAATGACCTGTTGTCAAATTTTTCATCCACTGCTTTCCCGTCCCATTGCATTCAGATCACACTTGTTCAGGCAGATAACTGTTTCCTCAGGATTAATGTCCTAATTTCTGCATCTTCCAACACATCACAGTTAATGGCCTTGATTTAAATCACAAGATTGTATGTAGGAACGCATATTACTTACAAACAAGAAAATAGATCAGCCTTTAGTGATGTTTTAGACTGGGCTGGTGCTACACAACTTTGAACTTTATTTGAGATATTATCCACTATTGGTTCAGTTGTTTTGTGCACATACTGGCCCTAACTTCTCTATATGTTTTGATCTGTATTCTCAGTTTACATGTACTCATACTGATTCAAAGGTCTCATCCATCCATCCATCCATCATCTATACCTACCATTTCCTGTGCAGGGTCACGGGGGTCTCCTGGAGCCTATCCTAGCTCACTTCTGCGAAAGGCAGGGGTTCAAAGGTCTCAAGTATCCCAAATGAACCTTTTAGGTTATGTCAATATAAATCTTAAACGATGATGATTAGCGTTACAAAATTCTTCTAATTTTCCTTTAGTTCCCAACATCCGTTTAAAAATAGTGACAGCATCACAAATAGAAATATCAATCAGGCACAGTACTACCTGCTTGCATGTGCAGAGCTCCTCTAAGATCTGGCCACAGGGCTTTACCTGACCAGTTCTGGCCATGCTTTGAATGTCAAACAGATGGCCTCACATGTGAATAATCTGGCATAGTCATGATTGACTCAATGACTGCAAGATGCCCAGGCCCTATGCTGCAAAACAACCCTAACTCATGACTGTCAGACTTTCTTCTGGAAACCTTTTCAATCAGTGTACTAGTCCAGTCTTCTTCTAATTCTGCTGTCATGATCTATAAACATATTCATTGAAGTGTAAGGTATGAGATGCAGTGCTTAAGGATTATTTATTTGTTATTTATTTTTATTTTTTTCTGGATTTCTCTGAGTTATGTATAATCTGACTTTAGGGTAAATTTGCTGGGATGTCCACTCCTGGGAAGATTGGCAACTGTCTTGAATGATTTCCACAAGGGCTGCACGACTGATTGAGATGAAATAAAAATTCCAATTTCAAATGATGCAATTTTTAAATTTCCAGAGGTTGCAATTATAAATTAAGCAGCATGCCCGATGAAGGGTTCAAACATTGTTGCTCGTTGGTATTACAGAGTTGTGAGAGATACTGTTCTCCTCACGTCATGCCAACACTAAAACTGATTTAATACATTGTACAAAAGCCTTTATTGCTAATGACAGATTCAAGATACCTCTTGTTTGGAGAAACTAATGACTTGTTTCAAATATTCAAATGTCTTCAAATCTTGAAGGTTTTGTAGGTCTCTTCTGTGAACTCTGGTCTTCAGTTCCTTATAGACTTTCTTTAAAGATTTTCAGTTAGATTCAATTCAGGTTTGATTGATTTGATTGCTGGAAAGTTACTGAAAACCAGTCCCATGCTATGCTGTTCTCAACTCCCAACATCACTGTTAGTATGTTTTTTTAGGGGTAATGTGCAATGCTATTTGTGCCCCAAACATGGTTTGTATTTTGGCATCCAAATTTTGGTCTTATCTGACCAGATTATATACTTACAGTAGCATCTCAGACTTTTCCAAATGTTATGCAGCAAAGTTTGTAGCTTCTTCTTAAGCAATGCATCCATATGTGGGGAGTATTCCTACAGGCCATGGTAGTTGAGTACATTAATTACTGTTTTCTTTGAAGCAATTGTACCTGCTAATTCCAGGTCCTTCTGAAGCCCTTCACAAGTTGCCCTTTGCTCATGGAGAACTCTTCTGATAATTATCGTTGACTCCCCTGTCTGAAATCTTGCAAAGAGCACCTGGCTGTGGCTGCTTTATGATGAAATGATGTTCTTTCCACTTCCAAATTATACCCCAGCAATGCTAACAGGGATATTCAGAAGTTTTAGAAAACCTTTTGTAACCAGTGCACACACTATATTTTGTAACAATAAAGCCAAGGTTTTGAAAAAGCTTTTTGCTTTTACCCATTATGAGATGTTTCTTGTGAGGCACTTTTATTTACAGGTCATTTTTATAGATCAGCTGGGACTGAGCCAGCTGAGATTAATTTGCTCTGACAAGATGCAGGATTTCTTTTTATTTACTGATTGATTTCAACTGGTGTCTTGGCTTTCTATGCCTTTTTGCACCCCCCTTTCTTCATGTCTTCAGTACTTTCTCACTGTCATGTTACATTATAACATATGTTATGGACATCTATGGTTTGATTTCTTTACATGTTTGGATCGCAATAAGTTATTACCAACATCTGGGGAAAGCAATAGCACCTTTGGGAATATATTTACTGAGAAAGTTGGTGACATGTCAATACTTATGATACCCACGGTATATGTAAGACACAAAAAAACAAACTGTGTGCCCTGAG
>JBAMYA010000019.1:1815129-1832431 GCA_037176975.1 Arrhamphus sclerolepis | reverse complement strand
CTGATGCCAATGGTCACTTAAAAGCAGCTGCATGGAGTAAAGCATTATCAGTTAAAAAAAAAAGTCACATGATTCTGGCCTCAGCAGCTAATTTGGAACTCATAGCTCCAGGTATATAATCTTCCTGAGTAAAATGAGGGCTGCACAGGGTTGCAATACTACAAAAGCATCAGCGAATCTCTTCTCCCACACAAAGAGCTTATCTGAGGTAAAACTTTAGACTTTGTGTCCTGAAAGACTAGAGTTACTGAAGTCTGTACCAACATAGTATTTACAGAATACAACACAGCAGTAACTGTCACTTTATGTCCAAAGAAATACATCACATTGATTAGTAATATTTACATTTTACAGTTCACACATTTCCGCCTAATGTTAATTTGTGAATTACACAATTTGCAGGTTGCACTTAAGTTACTGAAAATAAAGCACTGTGCTAATATAGAGGGAGGGATAACGAGTTCATTCTAACTTGTGCTCATAATTTACTGTTCCGTCATTTGTTATGACAGTATTAATAGAGTCTCAAATTCATAATTCACTGACCTGCATTGTTTTTTTCACTGCAGTGGGTTTGGTACGTAACATATAAAGGATATGTGTGTTATTATCAGGAGCAGTAACGTCTACCTGAATTATTACCCTGAATAGAACTTTAGCTAATTTCCATGCTTTTTTCCCAAGGGGGATCATTAAATTTTCATCTTGATCTTATCTACTGAATCATAATCTTAAAATCTGTTTGACTATGTTCTAACCTGCTTTTCCGCTGATGCAGTAAACTGTGTCTAATTTTTTTTTTTTTCTTTTGAAATTATGCTGGCTTTTTAAGGTGTCATGCACACTCAACATCAGTTTAAACTGAGCAATGATGGCAGATAATTTGTTTTATAGCATTGCCTCAGTCTTTACAGTAAATCAGATACATAGGCAATAGGGACACTGAGGACTAAAAAATGCAGACAGATACATTTTACTGCATTTCCCCCTTGTCCACAGCATCATCCCCTTAAGCTGCCAAGAGGGTGTATTAGGGTGAATTCATGACGGTCTTCTGTAATATGCTGGCACACACACAGGCGCAGCCTGTGGAACCTTACAGACTGCTGAAACTGGTCCTGGCATTGCTTTTGGCAGCTATGTGGTTCTGTGCTCCCTCACTCTCACATGCGACATATTCTCTCTGAAAAAAGAAAAAAAAAGTTTTAACTAGCTGGTCTTACCATTTTTTTTTTCTTTAATAAATGAGGAAGCCCTTGGCATAAATAGATCTACATGTTCATTTGGTATATTAAGAGAGACACACAGTTAAAGAGTGTTCATTACAATTGTAAATTTCTGCCCTCAGGCCCTTCGCCCAACGCTAGATTACATGAGGTCTATGCTCATGGACAGCGCCTGGCATCTGATTGAGGGTCCAGTGCAGCTAATTAATTTCATTAGAAAGTGAAGTCATCTTCTAGCAGGAATTAATATTTGGAGCGTCATGTTGCTAATTTATTTCCAGATTTAATTAGCTCAGAGAAGAAATGTTGTTTGGGCAAGAGGACTTTTTAATTATCAGCTTGGATAAATTTGAAAATGTTGATGCCTAAGGGTTGAGTTAATTAAAACCTGCATTATTTTAACTTTAATTAGCTCCCATCTTTGTTTTTCTTCACCATATGGCCATGTCCTGTAGTCAAATTTAGTTAATTAAGCTAATTAAGCTAATCATTTTAATTACTCAAGACAATGTGATTGGATAGAGGATGACTACAAGTTTATGGCCAAGTACTTGTTTTTCATTAAGTTGAAGGGACAGAGTTATTTCTGATCGCAGTTGGCAAGCATGGCAGAGTAGTTTGAGAATGTGACAGCCTCTGAGATATTAAGGCTGAAGCGTAATTGCATTCCTTGATATTTAAAAAATAAATAAATAAACAAAAATCTTGTAACCAGCAGAACTTTTTTTTAGAGAAATTGTTTGTTATGTAGTCTTTAATGTTACTGCTTCTTTGATGATGCTGGTCACTTGAGCACCGTCATGCCGGACCTTGTTTTTTCAAGGCGTCTCAGTGTCAGGATGGATGCTCACCTCCATTAACATGTGGGAGGGAAAGTAAAAGAAAATAAAATAAATAAAAATCTCATGAACTGGAGATAGTCCATGCTGTTTCTTTGGACCACAACAGACTAGAAAATTGAATTGTAATTGGGTAATAGTATGTGTGGTTGCTGGTGGAATGGGATCCTGCCCTTCCCCTCTCTGACCCTGGAGAGTGTGGTAGCTGGATGCGTGTGGTTTATGTGAGTTGCTAGCAGCTGTGCGTCAGTCTGGACACAAGCTGGGCCCATCCAAAAGCCAGGCCTAGCTGACAGATGCAGAAGCTAAACCCAATAATGTAATAATACTGGGAGACATCATGTCTGTAGTTTCCATCATTGTTAAGAGATTTTGGTACTGAGTACCCCCACTTAGGTAATTTGTTTCCATGTATAATCCTATTGCTCACTATTAAATTAAACCAACTGGTCATTTCAGTTTGGAGCCTATAAATAAACTGGTTGCTGTGTGCATGGTCAGTATGTGGGATGTCTCATCTGATTAGAGGGGAAGCACTTAATAATTTTGACTGAAAAAGGTGACCTTCAGTGTCAGGTGACCTTAGTAGTCTACCACACATATGGCTCTGCAATATTACTAATGTCTCTTCCTAATGTATTTTTACAATCCTGATCCAGAACCACTCTCCACAAATTGTTTTGAGCAAATGTTGATGTGTAGAGAGATGGCAAAGTGTACTGTGCAAAGAGTTGTCTATATGGTCAATAGCTGCACTGTTCTGAACCACAGATGCAGACATGAAGACAGATGATGGACCTTTCATCTGCGCAAAGCTGGTTATTACTTTGTAGGTACGTGTGTTTTCATTTTGGTCAACGCTGGAGGTAATCCCCAGTCTTCTCACAGCCACACTGTAACCCAGAATACAATATATGAGTGGAATTTGTCACTATTTTCTAAGCGGGTGTTCACCTGCTTCAGTGATGTTTCCATCACCACCTGCATGCTGTAAATTCTCTCTTCAGATACAAACCTGATCTGCTGCCACTGATATTTATGTACTTCAGGATCTTCAGTCAAGTTTTAATTTTACCTTTCACTATTTCTATCGCTCCTCTTTTTTGTAAAGGATAATGTTACTCATTTATATTTGATGAAATACTGACAAGAGGATTTTTAGTGATTACACATTAAATTCTAATTATAAGCTAACACTAAATGAAGTATTGGTCATTAGCTGATTGCAGAGTTACAAAAATCTTATCTTTACAGTCTTACTGTCAAGTAGATGATTTAAAATAGAAAGCTTGAGCACTTGTTATTCCTGGAAACAGTGGTTGGTAGGCAAACACCAACAGCCATTGAGCAATAAACTCCACCTCACTTGTAAGGAAAATAGCCAAAATGTTAAACCCTCTTGTTAACTTGCCCTTCCTGTATTTGTATTTTTGTTGGTTTGGAGTGTGGAAGCACCACAAACCAAAACTAACAAAAACTCCACTGCCTGGCAAGTGGCTAAAAATACACTATTTTCATTACTATATAAACCATTCATGTTTTTTGAAGAGAAAAAAAAAAAGCTGCAATGCAATTCAACATTGGAGCTAACAAACACTCTTGATGACTTCCAAAGGTAAACAATAACTACATTTGTCCTTGTTATAGTCTAAAATTGTGAAAAAAGAACATGATTTATGATCACTGGCAGCTTTGACTACAAGCACATTTTAACTATTAAACTCTGATACGACTGAGGTTGTTGCAGTCACTTGATTATCCTGGATGACATTAATTTTTTTATATAGAACTGCTATTGAAGCACATTGGGACTTATCTGTTTATTCACACATAAAACAATTTCTAACAACTATCCTCTCTCACATTTGTAATATTGTCTGAATAGAGATGATGGGATGTAGAAAAACCAGTCTATGCATATCTTAGTTCTTGATTGGACATTTTAGAATTCCAATTCCAAAAAAAGTTGGGGAACTGTGTAAAACGTAAATAAAAACAATGCAATTCTCATAAAACCACATTTTAGTTCCAATAGAATTTTGAATATGGTAGCAGAAACACTTCTCAAAAAACAAAAAGCAAACAAAAAGGGGCAATAAGAGGCTGGAAAAGTAATAGTCAGTAACATGATTGGTTATAAAAAGAGAAATGCAGGGACTCTCAGATGCAAAGATGGACAGAGGTTCACCAGTCTCCAACAAACGGCATCTGGAGGTTGTGAAACAATTTCAGAAAAAAAAATACTCTTCAAAGTAAAATTGCAAAGACAATAATCAGGAAAAGCATCTGCACAAGAGAAAATGTTAAAGGTTAGAACTCTCTGGTTCTTCAGTGTCACTGAGTTGGAAACAAACAAGATTCTCTCCTGGGCATCCTTGCATGGGCTCAGAAACACATCTAGAAATCACCCAACCCTCGTTCCCCTTTCCCCCCATTCCTCCTTTGGCATGCAGTTGAAACTATTTGTTGGAGCTGCAAGCTGAAGATCTTTCTGATAGGTTCTTCTGCCAGACATCACCAGAAAATCCTCACTACATGTTTGGTCAGACCAGTATCCTCCATCACATGATCCAACACACTACCAAGTAGTGACTAGTTGACAGCCCCGCTCCTCTCTTCACCAGACTGTCCAGAACATTAGTCCACAGATCTGATGATGTTACTATAAAGGCGACCATCAACTTACGGCCTAAAGCGTCCTGATGCCATTTGAGTCTCATAGCCCATTCAAGCCCCCAGACCCCAATGAACAAACTGATTAACAATATTTAAACCTTATGTTACAGTAAAAATAATTTAAACTGATTTATGACTATGTCTTTGCTTTCATATATACAAATGTTCAACCACACAAGTGCGTTGATAACTTTAACATAATGCTAACGCAGACAAACCTGGAATGAAAGCAATGTTACATACCAACGGGAAACTAAAGCAAATTAAACAAATGTAAAGATGAAAATGTAATGTGCAAGATGAGGTAAAAAGCAGTTAGTAGCTCTCATCCACTTTATTATGATATAAATAGCTGATAATAATTCTCTGCACTGCAAGACCTTGTTATTTACTGTTCTTAAAAATTGTTTTGTCTCTCATGGTAATCTGGGTGGATGTTCCATCTTACTTCATTTGAAATTTTAAATAAAGTGCCCTGAGATTGTTTATTGCAAAATGGCTCTATGGAAATAAAATAAACTGAATTATGCCAAACTTCTCTGGAAGTAAATGTGAACTGTGAGGCCATCTCAAAAACTTTGAAAACTTGACTGAAACCTGTGATACCACTGTCATACTGGATGGTCAGTCAGGAGTTCAGACTTGTCCTGTCTATGTTTTTTTTTCCAGAGCAGTCTTTATTTTGGATGTTTCCTTCTCTTGCTGAGATAAGCAGGACCCAGCCTATTTTGTCCTGGTCCTCTCAGCAGTAAGACCTGCAAACTGGCTGACTTTAATTGTGGAATCTGCATATAACTTCTTTATGTAAAGTTCTGCAAACAGATTCATTGTTGATTTAAAGGTGTGAGCAATTGTTTCAGGTGCCCCACCTCATTTGTTAGACTTGTGGTCCTCTTATGGGCCCCCTTAGTTGATCTGTATTTGGTCTATTTCAGCTTTAACTTCATTGGTTTCATACAGTTGCTAAGAAGCTTTCTCTCTTTTTTTCATTTCATGATTGATTTCTGCTTTAAGGTGACCAGTTTTAAGAGAAGCGTCTGAATGCATCATCTGTTTTTATGAAGTACTTCATTCAGCCTCTTCAACTCATTCAGCAAGACTGCATTTTGTGGTTCAAGTACTGTGATTTGTTTTTCCTCCTCATTACCTTAGGTTTTTATGAAACTCACATCCTGAGATCATGAGTAAACATTCTTGGGTGAGACTGAGGTTCCTTCTGCAGCCAACACTGGCGTTTTTTTCCATCATCCCGCTACTGGTCTAGCTGTCTTAAGTTGAGGAGGAGTCAGAATTCAGATGTTGTTTTTCTGCGGCAGACTGTGGATCTGAAGCTACAACAGACATGACGGGTGCTGGGGCTGACTGTGCGGTTGTGATTTCAGTTTGTTGTTCTTGGGCTGTACCTGGAACGGCAGCTACAGCCTCAAGAGAGCAGCAGGTATGTTAAATGCAGACGCTGGCAGGCACAAACTCATTGCTGCTGAGAGTCTCATGAACTTCAGCAGTTGTTTTAGGTTACTCTGGCTGCTCAGCAGACATATCAGGCTCAGGGGTGTTGCAGTTTAAAGGTGCCTGTTTAGTAATTAAAGGTTATCGCTGTAATTAGTAACAGAAAAAATAAATTATAGATAACATTAATACATTTAAAATGGGGCACTGATTGAAAATCAGTAATTAACGGCTAAATGGCACAGTCAGTCCTAAAATAAACACAAACAACTTATCTCTTTGAAGAATACCAGAACACATCGAAAACAACTGGATGAAGAATGAACATTTGGATCAATATTCTGATATTTACTAGACAAGATGCTTAATTATTAAAGCACATATGTATGAAAATATTAAACTTGCAGGGATTTTCTTTGTGATGGAACCATATGCTCCAGCTGTGACTGTCCATTCAGGCCTCTCTCTGTATTACACGTGGCCGTGGCCCAACAGGGGCTGCGGAAGGTTTGGATCCTTCATCAGCAACAGAAACTTCAGCAGCATGGTAAGTTACTTTCTTACTCTGATACACTCTGCAGATGTTGCTGTCATTACCAAACGAAACAGTACTTGTTGTGATTTGTTTTCCTTAATTTCCTGCACAGCTCAGGGTCCACGTCGTGTTTCTGACCCTGCTGTCTGTGTGGTTTTGAACTGCTCTCTCGGTGTGGCAGGAAAACATTCTGCATTATGCTACAGGCCAAGGCTGAGTCTCCTATCTCATTTCCTGTTAAACTGACTTTTTAGTCCACATGTAGTGAAAAGGTTAGTTTGTTTTTTCTTTTGTTTTTGTAGTTGTTTCTTAGCCTCATGACTGGATTGACATGTGAGTAGATTATTGACAAATATGTATTCCCTCAGTTTTTTTCAGATATTATGATATACAAATGTATAGTAGACGAAAACTGAAAATGTGATGGTGCCGTTACCCCCGTCATGAAGACTGATAAGATAAATCAGAGGACGCTCTATCCATGCATTTCCTTGCAGAGATGCAATTTACTGCATTGCTGGCGAATTTGAAACCACTGTTAATGTGATATTTGCATCATTTTAATGAAACTAATTCAAACTAAAAGAACAACTTGAATCACTGACTCTTTTAAAATACATATTGGTAATTGCATGAAACATAGTTTAGCTTTAAAGGTTTTTACGAAATAGAGTTCATAGAATACCTTTATGTGAACTTTTCTTTTATGAATTGATAATCTATAGGATCCCTCAGTCGGGATGAAGAATCAACTGGCAACAAAAGGCTGGAAAACTGGCACAAATCAAAAACAAATTGAGGAGCATTTGACAACTAATTCAGTTAACTGGGAACAGGTCAGTAACTTACTCGGGATAAAAGGAACATTTCAGAGAGGCAGATGTTCACCAATCTGCAACAAACTGTGTCTGAAAATTATGGAACAATTTTAGAAAGATATATAAGTAAAATTGTAAAGACTTTAAAGAGCTCACCGTTTATAATACATAATAAAATCAAAACATTTTAGGAGGAGCTTCTACACATCTAGAAAGGCAGCACCCATGCTGACGAGTACATGGAGGGTTTATATCTGCATATTTTTCACACAGGGAAGATCTTGCATATTTCAGCAAGACCGTGCTAAACAACATACTTAATTATCACAGCAGCAGGACATGCAGTCGAGGTGCTGAACTGGCCTGCCTGCAGTCTAGAACTTTGACTAATAAAAAATTATTGCATCAGCATAAAAAATAAATAAATAAATAAAAGAAAAAATTGAACTTTTTGAGAAGTCAAAATGAGCTAATATTGTCCATGAAATGGTAAAATATCTCAGTTTTGAACATCTGATATGTCATTTATGCTCTGTGGGAATAAAATTGGGGCTCATTGTATTTCATTTCATTGTATTTTCATTGTATTTTTCTTCATTATTTATGTTTAACACTACTTTTTTGGAATCGGGGTTGTAGCTCTGGAGTACTGTCAATCTCTTGCAGAAAAAGTTGGGATGGTACGAAAAATAAACAGAGGAAGAAGAAAAAATTCAACTTACTTTTACTTGTATTTCAGTACAGAGTTTAAATCCAAATTGTGTAAAACGTGCATCAACATACATAGAATGTAGTTTGATTTATCTTCTTAAAAAATGCTGTAAAATCTCAACTGCGAATTTCCACAGAAATCTTTTTTTAAGTTATCCTAAAAAGTCTAAACATAAGGTACCTGAACTTCTTATTTTGGTTCTTAAATATGTTTCACATCTCACCTGAAAGGCCTGTGAAGTTATAACCGAGTTTTAGGCTTAAAAGTTGTTGTTATTCCATTTATTTTTTTGGAATTACATATCCCACCTCTCCCTGTTGTTGTTTACTAATGCCTTTTGTTAAATGTATGTTATTTACCTAACTTGTTACCTTTGGTCACATGTATCAAAGTGTAACAGGAAACAATGGACAATGTTTTGCCAAGTGGTGCTCTTTTGGACAGACAGACTATGTCCAACTTTATAGAGAAGAGAGAAGAGAAGAGTTTGGTTGATGAGTGAACTTCAGATTTAGGAGGAACAATAGGTTCCATACCTTCACCAGGTGTGGAACTGGACCACTGGTTATTTACCCAGCTGCTCCACATGTGCTTTGTGGACTTGGTAAAGCAATTGACCAAATCCCATGAAAATATTCTGTGGGGGTGCTCTGGGAGTATGGTATACTGGGTTTGTGTCTACAAGTCATTCAGTCCCTATGCAAACAGAGTGAGTGGCTGAAATTGCCTTCCTCTTTAGGGTAGGTAGATGTATGAGTGAGTATTTTCACCCTTCTGAAAAGAATCAAAGTAAATTTGCAGCTCATCCACAATGAGAGGCACCAGTTGAGGTTAGGAGGTTGGTTAGGATGCCTTCTCAACACTTCTAGACATGTATTTCAGGCATATTCAACTGGGAGGAGGCTCTTGGTCAAGTACAAGACAGGCAAGAGAGATTACATCTCATGGTTGGACAGGGAACACCTCCTCAGCTGAAAAGTTGGAGATGGCCACAAAGAAGGATTGGACCTCAGCTCAGGCTGCTGCCCCCATGACATGAACTTCATGTATTGAGTTTCTTGCATTTGCTTTTTACTGTTTATTTTCAGTTTGAATTCTCTTTGTGCATTTGATGAATTCTACTTCCCTTTTTTGTTTTACATCAAATCTAAGTCTGATGATTTTTCATTTGTTCGCTGCTCAGTGTGCATGCATTATCAGGGTTTCTTTTTTCATTGCTAGAGTGTCATTAATTAGATTTGTTTATAGACTTTCATAACATGTCAAGATATCTTTCTTGCCTCTGTTTTGTGTGTTTTGGACTACCTACCACAGCAGTTCCTTGAGTCAGTTTTGTGAGGAAGAAATAAAGCTTATTTTATTCTTATATTTCTGCATCTGCCTATGAGCCTGCATTTGGTTCTCCTGCAACACCTTAGCAATTATTGTTGAAAGTGCAGTGAAGAGGAAAAAAGAAGAAATTATAATCCCAGGATGTGAAAGGTCACCATTTTATCCTATATCTTGATTGTCACTGAAACAAATACAAAACTGATGTCATTTTGACTTTATTTAATTATTCAAAAAGATTAATGCTTGAATCAGTGATTGTGGACTATCTTATACATAGCCCTCCACCAACCAAGGTGCCTCTCAGTGTGGAGCGGCTTAACACATTTAGATGAAAGAAAGAAATCATGGAAACCTCAACAAGCAGAGAGCAAAGAGAGCATCTGCTCAAAGGCCACCTCCCCATGCCTAGATCTCCATCTCCAGAAGAAATTGGGCATGGAGCCTCCATCTCCACAGCTCCTTGCTAATTCCAGTGCCCCCGCAACATGCAGGCTAATTAAGGACATGCATTTATTTATGACTGAGCTCATTAAACAGGGGAAAAGATGGTCGCCACTCTGAAAACGCATTAGTCCCCGAGGAAACTGCCTGTGAAGTTGAACTCCTCAAGCTGTTTCAGGTCACAGACACATTTGTCACACAGAATATTTGTGACAAATGAAGAGACAGAGATGAGATGTATTGTCTTATAAAACAATGGGTGGAAAAAACACAAACGTCAGCCCTGAAGCAATAGCGTGATGGTGCAGGACATTCTTCAGGGTATATTTAAAGTTGCTTGAACCAGTCCCATAATTAAATCTATAGGTCGCAGACCAGGAGATGAAAAGAAATTTCTCTCTCAGCTCTTGTGTCTAACAGTTTTTGAATTCTTGCTTGTGAAGTCTGCTGTTTTTATGACTTGTTTCTTATTTGAAATTACAACTAAAGCCAAAATGTATCAGAAGATTCTCACCAGCCTGCTTATAGTTCTCATTCTCTCTTTGTGTGTCTAAAGGGCATAGAGAGAGATCTTTGGCAGATCCAACTCTCCTCCTTGTAATTCTGAAGATAATTCCAAATCACACAGTCCTTTGCTGAACCAACTGGCTTATTGATCTTTTTATTTTTTTTATTTTTTTTTTAATGGCTCCAACTTTGAAGACACCAAGATTTTACATTTTTGTACTTGTATATTCGAGGTGTTTTGGGGGAAATTAAAATTCTGCTATTATTTTAGATTTTCCTCAAATTAAAGAAACTTTAATGTTTGACCAGTCCTGGGATTATAAACTTTTATTGGATTTAACTTAGTGGTTTAGTGGGAGCAAGCGCCTTGAATGGTCCCTGGACTAGAAAGGCGTTGTTGTTGTTGTTGTTATTGTTTGTCTCAATATTTAAGGCAGATTTAAAATAGATTCTCTTCTTCCATTGCCCCCACCCCATGCCTGCTCCACACTGGTAATTGTATCTAATTGAAGATTCAATGGGATTGTGTGCCCCAATGATCCCAGGACCTATATTGTCAGGGGCAGATGTCCCAAGGAAAACTGGTTCTGGAGGACGAGCCAGACTAAGAGAAACTAAGAGTCCCAGTTGAAAGTTATATTTGTTTCCAGTGAGTGACTCCATCAGGGCTACCCTTTGTCACCAATTCTGTACACAACTTTTATGGATGTAATTTCTAGGTTCAGTCAAGGACCGGCAGGATTCCCGTGGTGTTTGGATTTTGTCTCTGCTTTCTGTGAATCATGTGCTCCTGTTGGCATTATTGGGTTGGGATCTTCAGCTCTCACTGGAGCTGTTTGCAGCTGAGTGTGAAGCGGTGGGCATGAAAATGTATTAACAAAATTAATAAACTAAAAAGGGGCCCCACCATCAGGAAACAATGACTAAATAACACAGTCAGTCTCAAGTTGGCTGTTCTGTGCATGCCAGCCTGTGATCAGCTGTGGCGCTGGTGAGCAACAGTGAAGGATTAAACTGATCACAGACCTTCTCAACCTGCAAATGTTACATGTGCAAGATGACCACACATAACGTATCTTGTGAAAATGTGTCAGAATTTATTAACTCAGGTATTAAAGATGAACACTTGATTAAGATTCCAGTTTCCACTAATTTCAACAAAGCTACACGTAAGCAAACAAAAGATGAGATAAAGTTATTAACATATGTGTGATTTACATTTGTAAGTGATCAACCAACCTGAATCAGTAATCCTTGAGATCAAACATTTTATTCTGCACTTGTGGTATCTTGTTGCAAAAGCGCCTGTCATATTGTTAGCATCTTTGAATTTTTGTATCTTGAGATTAATCTACTGGGTTGTTTCCTTAAAAACACAGATTTTGAAAGACTTTTGTTCTCCAGCTAGATGCTGTGCTACTCGAGGGATTTTTGCAAGTACTTGTGGCACTTCTTAACACCTGTTATGATAAGTTACTATGACAACAAGAGAGTTGTTTACATGCAAGAGGAACTGACTGAGCTTTCAAAAGCTCTGATGAATTCAGGAGGAGATGTGGCAGATGAAGAGCGGGAGCTCACAAAGACTGAGGGAGAAGACATTTATACCATTTCTTTCCTCAACCTTTTTTTGGGAAATCAGGTCACTGACAAGTAAAATGGATGGACTTTGGAGCACAGGTAAGAATGCAGTGGAAAAACTGGGAATGCAGTGTCATGTGTTACTTATATATACAGTAACTTATATGATTAGAACATTTCCACCAGGAGAGTGAAGTGCTCTTTCCAATAACAAACCCTGGATCACCAGTGAACCAAAGGAGCATCTGAACAAGAAGAAAATTACCTTCAGGGAGAGACAGGGACTTACTTATGCATTGACAGATTAAATTCAAACTAAGAGACATGGAAAAAAGGTGGAGAGGAGGCACCAGCAGAACAATGGACGGGATGTATGATCAAGGATGAAGATCACTGACTCAAGCAGAAAGGAGACTAATGAAAAACTGAAATGAAAAAAAAGACCTTTCCCCCCAATATTTTCAGTTTCAGCATCATCCCCCTCCACATCAGGAACTTCTGAAAACATGTCTGCTTTCCCCTTCCACCTGTTTGTCTCCAGAAATTAAGTGAAGAGGGAACTGGAGAGTCTAACCTGGTGCCCAAGAGTCCTGAAGTCCTGCCCAGACCAGTTATGAAAGATTCTACAGCACCTCTTCTATCTTAACTTCAGTCAGGAGAAGGTTCCAGTGCTGTAGAGGACATCCTACCTTGTTCCAGTAGCTAAAATAATGTCTGCCCTCTACAAATATAGACCAGTTGGCCTAAAATCTCTGATTATGAAAGTCCTTGTGGGACTCTTATTGACCCAGAAAATGAATAAGTGGACATAAGCATCCTTAGTTTAAGAGAATTTCAATTCCAGACAGAGACGGACAGACAGATTACAGGGGAACCACACTTGTCAGGCCTATACAGAGGTGCTGGAAAAAAGAGTCACTGGGTCCCTGACCAAACAGAGCAAGAGTTTGGTAAGCAATACCAGTAAGTTGCTTTGTTTCCAGTGAGCATGGGACTCCATCAAGGCTGCCCTTTGACACCAATTCTGTTCATGATTTGAGAGAATTTCTAGATGAATCCAAGGAGCAGAAGGCGTCTGATTTGGTGATACCCTTTCTGCTTTTTGCAGATAGTGTTGTGTTATTGGCTTCATCAAGCTGTGATCTTCACCTCTCTCTGCAGCGTTTCAAAGCCGAGAATGAAGTAGCAGCGATGAAAATCAGCACCTCTAAGTCTGAGGCCATGATTCTCAGTCAGAAAAGGGCAATTCCCTCTTTGGGCTTAGAATGAGGTGTTGCCTCAAGTGTGAGTTTTAGAGTATCTCAGGGTCACGTCCACAAGTCAAGGATGAATGGAACAGGAGGTCAACAGGTGGACTGGACGTCTGCAGTAATGCAGACTCTTTACCATTCTGTCATGATGAAGGGCAAGTTGAGCCAAAAAACAAGGCTCTCTATATTTATTTACTGGATATTTTATATTCCGATCCTCAACAATGGTCATAAACTGTGTGTAATGACTCAAAGAATAAAAATTGTAAATACAAGCAGCTGAAATTAGTTTCCTGTGTAGGGTGAATGGAGTCTCTCTTAGAAATAAGGTGAGAAGTTCAGTTTTTTGATGAGGACCCGGAGTAGAGTTGCAGCTCCTCTATATCGAGAGGAGCCGGCTGAGGTGGTCATCTGGTTCGAATACCTCCTGGACACCTCCTTCAGGAGTTTTTTCTGGCATTTCCAACCTGGCGGAGGTGCCGAGATAGACCCAGGACATGCTGCAGCGAATATCGAGGAGCTACAAAATGTGGCCAGGAGGAGTAAGGCCTGTGTACTTTTTCCTCAGATCCTCACAACCCGAACTGAGATATGAGGAAGTTAATGGATGGATTGCTGAAAAAAGAAAAACATCCTTACGAAAAGAAAAAAAAAAGGAAAAAAAAAAAAAGCACACAGACATGCAAAACAAATTCACAAGCCGCAGACAAGCACTCCTGACATTCAGGTGCTGTAAACACAGGTTTTCTTTGTTTTACCTTGTTTGTTTACTCGTTTGTTTGGTGCCAATTCAACACAAGACACCAAATCTCTCAAAATAAAGACAATCCAATCTAATTTTATTCAAATTACATGTTAATCACTTTGTTACAACCCATGTATAATCAAATAATCAGTTTAATTCTAATGTATTGCCAACTTATAAAAAATCATCTGAGTACCAACTGAGTAAATTTAATCTTCTGTTTTAGTAAATCTCCTTTCTTCATCATGCATTTGGAGGCCCATCACAGCTGAAAGGAAACACAGGAAGATACGTTCAGTAGAATAAGACTCAGGAAGGATGGTCATCTGCCTCAGCAAGCTGCAGAGCTGCAGTGAAGACCGCAACTCTACCTTGGATTACCAGATTTTTTTTTTTTTTGATTAGCTATAAATTAACCAAAATCTCTACAGATCTTCATATAAGCAGAACAGTGAAGATCATCATTATCAATCCTATACTACCATTTTTCCTTTAGAGGAAGAGCAGAGGGAGAACAATATATCTACATAAAAAGGAAAAAGGAAATACGCTTGATTAAAAATAAGCAAACCCCACAGAAAAAAAGACAATCAATTAATTAATGTGATGATCAACCCAGTGACAGGGAGCACATGAAAAAATTAAAGAGCCTTTGCAGTGATATTACAAAGATAAAATATTGTGGTGTTCCAACAATTAATTCTTGATTCTCTGAAGACAAAATTATTGCATCTTGGTGAGAAACAGTATATATTATTTTGGCAGTCTTGAGATTTCTGATCATTTACTAGATTTGTTTTGGTTTTTTTTTCAGATTTTTCAGCTCTTCTTATGTGTTAGCATTAGTATTAAGACCAAAGTAGCATGTTTTAAAATCTTTCTTTCTTCTATAAAAATAGTTTTAGCTGGATTCCAGTCCAGCAATGCTGAATTGTTATTTGGCAGCTTCATATTTTACTGAACCGGTTGGAGAATTACTACAGTCTGTTAATCTCCAACATTAAAAACTCTTCAGCATAAATCAAATGTCCTGCTTAGAGAAATGAGGTAAGACTGTATACATACATACATTTATATATATATACATATATATACATACATATATATGTGTGTGTGTGTGTATGTGTGTACAGAGCCCTCCACAATTATTGACATCCCTTGCTAAGATGTGTTCTTAGGGACAACAATGCAAAAGAAGAGAAAAGTCGCGCCTTTAATTCAAGGACATTTATTCAGGAGGAAAAAAATAATCCCACATTAAGAAATAATTATTTTACATGAAATCATCTGTGCCACAATTATTGGCACCCCTGATGTTAATACTTTGTACAACCCCCGTTTGCCAACAAGACAGCACTTAATGTCCTATAACATTTCACAAGACTGGAGAATACAAAGAGAGAGATCTTTGAACGTTCCTCTTTGCATAATCTCTCTAAATCGTCCAGAGTCAAGGGTCCTCTCCTATGCACTCTCCTCTTCATCTCACCCCACAGGTTTTCAATTGGGTTGAGGTCTGGGGACTGAGATGGCCAGGGGAGGAGCTTGATTTTGTGTCTGGTGAACCATTTTTGTGTAGATTTGGCCACATTTTCAGGGTCATAATCTTGCTGAAAGACCCAGTGAGGACCCATCTTCAGCTTTTGGGCAGAGGCCAGCAGATTTTGATTTAAAATGTCCTTTTTATTTCAAAGAGTTCTTGACGCCATGCACCCAAACAAGGTTCCCGGGGCCTGTGGAAGAGAAACAGGCCCACAGCATCACAGATACTCCCCCGTACTTCACAGTGGGCATGAGGTGCTTTTTCGCATACTCATCTTCTGTGTTATCCCAGACTCACATAGAGGCAAGATAAACTTACGTTCTCATCCAGGCTTGTTTGCCACTGTTCCAGTTGTTTTAAACTTCTTGATGATGATGGTAGATGTGGGCAGGTGCAGGAGAGTGGCTATTTTCTTGTAGATATTGCGAGACTTATGAAGCTCGACACACATCTGCCTCTCTCTTCTCTTTCTAATGTTGAAGAGTGGATAAGAGAAACAGGTCTCTGTGTCACCTCACATTTATACCCCAGGGAAACAGGAAGTGATGAAATACTAATTAAAGATTCTTTGACACTCTAATAAACTTTAGAAACTTCAGTAGAAATGTAGAATTGTTAGGGGTGGCAATAATTATAGGACAGGTGATTCCTTTTTATGTGTTTTCTTTTTTTTTTCTTTTTAAATTCACTTGAGTTACATTTTTTTCAATAATTTTCAGTGCAATTCAACAATCAGCAATTTTATGCTTCTGCAACAAAAATTGAATTGATTCTAATTCTTTTAAGACATTTTAGCAAGGAATGCCAATAATTGTGGAGGGCGCTGTATATATATGTAAACAGAAAACAAGTGAAAAATAGTTCTCACAAAGTGGACTGCAGTTTCTTTGACTTTCCAGTTGATGTTTCCTGTGTTTGCTGTTGGCTTCCAATATGATTGTGACTGGTGCATCAACACATTGATGCCAGAATGCTTTTTTTGTATATCTAAGAGACATCGGGGGGCTTTGTCCAAATGTCAGTATTCAACAAACTGGGAATGGAAAATGGCATAAAGGCCAAAAATGGTATTTGATCTAACTCTTGTTATGGAAAGACAAGCATTATTTGGCATCAGCTTTTATTGATTTAACTATTACTGAGTGTCATGGTGCCCGATAATCAATTACAGAAATTGCTTGAAATTTGCAGTATTTCTGCTGAAATTAGTATTGGGATAATCATTATGGTGTGTTTGTGATGCTGCAGGCACACAGGAGCTCAAATCAATCCACAGGATACCCGCTTAGCGCTTCATTTTTGGATGACTGATAAACAACAGCATTTGGTGACCTTTTGCTGTTCTTATGGGGGATTTAACCCCCTGCTCAGAGCTGCACCATGCTGCTGACTCCAGCAGACAGGAGCACAATGAGCACTGGAACTCAGATGGGTCTTTTCCTTCAGGATGCCCATGCAAAAGTCTGTGTTTTGGTTTCTTCCTCTAGATTTCATTTATAGTGTGTAGGTGTCTATTGTGCGTGTGTGAGACTGAATGAGAAGGGGGGGGGGGGGGGGGGGTTGGAAGTCATTTTCCTCTGAACCCAATTTCCTTGAACCCTTTTAAAAATTTCTAAAAAAAAAAAATTTTCCTTGGGTTTAACCCTTT
>JBAMYA010000019.1:1791558-1809222 GCA_037176975.1 Arrhamphus sclerolepis | reverse complement strand
TTTACCACCATATCAATATCCAATCATTCTCTCATTTTTCATGCACAAGTGCCAAATTCTCATTAAACTGTTTTTTTCTTTTTGTTTGTTTGTTTTTCTTATCTTAGATATCCAAAAGGATGACAGATCATTTGACATTTTCATTGTTAAAGGTAGGGACTTAACACAACAGTACCATCTGCAGAGTCAAACTGCTGTTCCACTGTAGGCTAATCATTTTTCAAGCTGATAGCAATAATGATCCAAGTATAAAAGCTGCTTTGTCTTCAGTAAAAGGTTTTTGGATCATTTCAAACATGTGCAAACACACCCGTCCACACTACATCTTCCAATATATGAACCAATTAAATGTGTTATCTAAAAAAGTTATCCAAAGCAAATGGTTTTAAGTGTAATGTTTAGAGAGCAAATATGCATAGGAAAAGAACATCTTCTGCAATTAAAGCTTCCCAGCTTGCATCAGAATGAACATAAACTACTTACAACTAAATTTATGGTGGCAAATCATAATTAATCCAGCTGTGGACCATCAGCATACTTCCCTGTGAGAGCACAAAGAAGTTGGAGTTACAGTGAAGTACAGTGTTTCCCCTCAGGCCGATGTGCCATTTATGTGTGCTACACTGTTATGAGTGAGGTCCATTAGCCCTCACTCTGGTGTGCCACATCAAAGCAAATTCTCACATATGGATTATTTGTAAATCTTTTTTTTTTTTTTTAGCCCATCCTCAACCTGAGCAACTTGATTCGATAATTCGATAATGTCATTATGATTCAATAATGACGTGCACACATGCATACAACATACAGTATGTATATTTATGCACTTATGCATGTGATGGTGTGTGTGTGCGTGAGAGTAAACAGCTTAATAAAACCAAGCGGATTTCATAATGGAAAAGGCCATTAGTGGTGTACAAAATAGTCTTGTTCAGATATGGATTACTGAGGTCAACTTTGAAGCAAAATTAAACCTAAAACCATAGAGGTCATTCTTTATAAATGTCATACTGAAGAGCCTTTGTAGCCTAGGTTATTTGATATGCAGCAGAATTAGCAGAATGCAGGTTCTGGTTCTCTAGTTGCTGTCTCCGAAACATCATCAAGTGCTTTCATTTTTACTTAAATCGAATGCAGCAGTTAAGCTGAATGAGGATGATGGTTTAGAATCATTTCTGTAGTCATCCAAGTATTAATGCTGGAAATGTTTTAATGATGTTTACATAGATATTCCCCTCAAAATTCCAATTTTAAGTGGTTCATGGAACCTTCTGCCAAATGGATCTTTAGCACCAGTTAAAACACGAGTCTTTTATCATCTAAAAGCATAGCTAGAGTACTTGTCTTTAGAGTGATGTTTATCTGGAGCCCATCAAAATGTTGTATGCCTTCATTCAACAGAGTTCAAAACCAAAACAAAGAAATGTATCTACTTCACGCCCATCTTTAGCGCATGCATTCATCACAGAGGAAGTAAAGGCAGAAAGTCAGCAAGAACAAGATGTATATCTTGTCCACTTCATTAAAATATACAAAGCAAAAAAAAAGGAAGGAAATTTGTGTTTGTTAGATTTTTGCTTTGTTGTAACAGTGTTTCTTGGACATAAATGTTTAACTGTTGATTGTTTATTTCCCTTTTAAATGGTCCCACATTTGTAAGGAAAATGCTTTAGTGGGATGAGCAGCAGAGCTGACTGAGCATGTGGGTTCTGCCCATGAAAGATTTGGCAAATCTTCTCTTCCAATGCCAAAGTGCTTGCTTATTTATTTATTTTACTCGTTTGGTGAATTGAAATTGGAAGAAACAGACATATTGGCAGTTTAACAATTTAAATGTATCAATTTAACAAACAGGAACCTCAGTAGTATGTGAAAAAAACATACAGATCCACAACAAGATTACACCTTCTCATGCTGGTCACACACTGCTGTGGGATGGCATCCCATTATCAAACTGGTACCTAATTGTCATTGTTACAACAAAGAAATTATCTAGCAAGCACAAATTTCAATACTTTTTGTGCTTATCTTTGTCATGGCGTTAAACTTAACAGCACCAGATCAGTGGTGCTACCTCATTTAATATAAAGGATATTGCATTTCTGATTCTCTAAATAAGCATAATTCCTCCCTACATGCATTCACATATGCTCCATTATACTCATTTCTGCCTTTTTGCTCAGTTGTTGTGCATTTTTGAGTCATAGTAGATGCATAGCTATACGCACCCTTCCCTCAAATGTACGGTGGTTATCACTTAAAGGTTTTAATTTTGTATAATGTATGAGGTTTCTCATTTCCTGCAACTTAACTCTACAAAGAGTATTTTTTTCTCCTCTGCAATGCACTTTGGCCCATGTGTGCTTTTCACGCACAAATAGACATGGTAAACCATACCATCCATCTAATCTTGCTTGTATTTGAACTTCTGCGTTCATTCATTTTAATTGTGTATTATTTAATGGAACTGCAACCTGTTAATACAAACACAAAAACCTCGCTTTTCTATTTAAAAACCCGCCTCGTCACGCCAACTGAAACTGTGAAAGTGAAACTAATTTGCCTTCATGCTTGAACATTTATGATTGTTGTTCTCCTCGGAGGACAAGAACAGATCCACTTTGCATGGAATTCCAATTTAAAACAAAAACTACTGTTTACTCTTTAGGCCAATTTCCTCTTCTACTTGAGCTGATTTCTGCATCAAAGTGTGCTCCTTTACAGCAGCAGTATTGTTTGAGTGGCAGCAGTGGGCTCACCGGGGGCTACACACTGCGCAGATAAGTGCATCAGCTATTACCAGGTCCCTCCTTCAGACCTATTAGGTCTTGCAAGGACTTCAAACACCAATTTGTTCTGCAAATAGCCCATTCAATTTGTGCCCGCCAAAGAGAGACACCTCTCTCCCTCTCTGCAGTAATTGAATCTTCAAAGGGACATTTTCCTCTATTTCTGTTAGGTATTAGAGTGAATAGCAAACAGTCATCTGAATAAAAGGAGAAGATGCATGTTTATCCATTTTCAGTTAGACGCTGATCATGTGCCTTGATGACTGTTCGGCTGGAAGTAGAACAGAAGCACTGCAGGGTCCTCAGTGAGGACACTTTTCAATGGGACAGAAAAGACTTGTCAGTTTGCGAACTGATATCAGACTTTTGGGCACATAGGAAATAAGATAAAACATTGCATTCCTCCAAATTACAGTACAGTCGGCTAATCACATCTTTGAAGACAGATTTCACACTTACAATTCATTAATCAGTCGTTTAAATCTTCAATATTTTTATTACTTAAATACACCATACTGGAGCAAATGTCTCGGAAAATATCACAAATAAATTTCTCTTTCATTCAGCATTTATATGATGGGAATGGTTTCTAGATTACTGACTATGAGTAAATTTCTTTAGGTTGCCATGGTTCAAAGGGAGGAGCTAGGTGCAAAGGGGTCGGATGTACTGTAGCCACGCCTGAACAACGACATTTACATGCACACTGTACATACATGGTAGTTTTACAAATACAGCAACAGAGTGTTCATGATTTGTTTTCCACTAAATGTCACAGATATTTTAAAACCCCATCACCTAAAGGAATAAAAAAAAAGAAAAAAAAGAAAAAAGAAAAACACATTCCCCTTTGACAACACTTAAAATATAGAAAGTGGAAACACCATGTTTCTGGGAAATGAGGATAGAAAGGAAGAGGGGAAAAAAATCAAAAAGTCCTGTTTTTCCCCAAAAATGTCTTTAAACAAATATGCAGAGTTGAAAAGTCTGCAACTCTTCAACTGTATTAGTCTTTTTTCCTTTGCTTCAGTCACATCATCTCGGCCAGTTGTTTCTTTTTTTGTTTGTTTTCCTGAAGAGTCCCTTTAGATTCTCATAGAGTCTTCTTTTATTTATTTTTTAACTTTTTTATTTCTTCGCTCCAAATATAGCAGAGTCCCAAGTGTCCTGTCTCAGGTGTGTAAGTGCAAATATCCACCCATATTTAGGGAAAAAGCCAAGGTCTGAAGGCTGAGTGCCAGGTATGCGTTGGAGAAGTAAAACGTCAGGTTTACTGAGAAGATGGGGAGAGGATTCCTTTTGGGCAAAATGGCCTGGGAACACGGCTAAAAAAGGCTGGGGTGCTGATGATCCACGCAGTCTCAGGTGACAATGAGGACTAAAATGAAGGCACACATCCTGCTTCCTGCATGGCTCCCACCTAACACACCTGAACAATGAACGGAGAAAAACAAATGTAAGAGAGCATATAACAGGCCATCATTAAGAGAATCAGTTGATAATGTGCCAAATCTTTCTCCACCTGATTAATACATTTTCCACTAGCTTCAGCATTTAATTTATTGATCAGCTAGGCTTTGAAAGCCATCTGGTGTCCCATTTACTTTGCATTAACTTAAAAGTGCCTTCATGAGGCGATTCTCTTTGGTATAATTAGAACCACGCTCCAATATAACTGCAGGAGGGGCTGAGGCATGTGAAACATAAATGCAGGGGAGGCAATACAATTATCTGTATGGGTTTCACCAGCATTAAACTTTTTCATCTTTCTTGTTTTTTTTTCTTCTTCTGTACAATTCGAAAGGGTGATTTACTTTTCCCTCCATCCCTCAAATCACTAGGAGGGCTTCAGTCTATTAGTAATTGCAAACTCCTACTTGGGGGCTAATTAAAGTGACTGACGCTGGGAGGGTCTTCCTCCCCTGGGTCAAAGCAGCTCTGTATGAGAGAGGTAATTTGTCTGTTCTGAACAAAGAGATTAGGCAGAAGCTGGGAAGAAAGCTTAATAAATGAGCACCAAATGTCCTATGCCATGATCGTGAACAACACCAATTATGTCGCAGCAAAATCACAGATGATCAAAACAACGGTCTGCAGATAACTCTGACTGCTTCATTTTCCCCTCTGCTAAACCAGCCTGCATTTCTATAATCATCAGGGGTATATTGATTAGGAGGGCTGGTATCCTGCTGGAAGTTGATGTTGGCCATCCAAATTCTGTTTTATTTTATTTTTTAAAGTATGAGCAGCAGAAGAACCCCCCTGATTACAGGGGTCTGCAAACCCCTGTAATAAGGCCCTTACATACTGGCTTTTCTTTACGGAACATCTCCACCTTTTGCCATTTTCCAGAAAGGCGTAACATTGGATCCCTCTCGTTTTTCTGCCTCCAGAGGTAGTGAAAAAGGCGTGAAAAAAATGACGTACTGTTCGTATATGTAAGGTAATGCATGTTTTCAAGTTTGCTTGTGTTTTTATTAACTCTGTCAACGTTACAATGCCGAAATGGAAATATGAAGAGATTAAAGAACTTCTAACTCTTTGGACAGAAGGTGAAATTAGTTGATACTTAGCGAGCACACATATCGCGCAAACCAAACGACTTTTGTTTTGTTGTCCCTCTGTTGTTTTGATGTACTGGCACAAAACGTACATCATGTGCGACATTTCACGCAGACGACATTGGCGGCGCACCTTTGTTTCCAGAATGCCAGTTTCATGTATGTAAGGACATGAATTTGTGAGGTTTTTGTTCCTTGCTTGGGCCAGTATGTAAAAGCCACTGGGGTTAAACTGGAGGAACCACCTTTACCTACATTTTACAGAATGTCAGTATGTAAGCACCTATAGAGTTAAACTTTTTCTACTTCACAACTTTCTTGTTTATTTAACAATTCTTTCCTTGCTATAATTAAAGCACCAGGGCAAATATTCAGAATGCATTTTAGCATCAATAATTCAGTGATTTTCACTACAATTGATGTTAGCGCATAAATAAACAATGAGGCTTCATATTTACTATGCCTGCAAGCTACAAAAGACACTTTGTGTACAAGTAAGGCCTTAAACAGACATTTAAAATTAAGCTAGATAATACAACAGCTTTCAATTTAACTATGAGGAGCTCTAAGAGCTTGGGGAGCTGATCTGTAAAAGTGACAAGCCCTTAAAAGGCCTCTGATGCAGAGGGAGGGGTAGCTTAATGGAGTTCTACCTCTCCTCTACTCAAAGAACCACTCAAGGTGAAATGCATGCTCCAAACAATATAATTCCTCTTTCTGTCTGTGTGACACACTCCCAACACCTCCCATATCTTTCACCGCACTGTGTGTGCAGACAATATCAATAATCATCAATAAAGTGGCTTGTTGTGAGGCAGAAATGATTTGATCTCGGGCAGGCAGGATGAAGCTATCCTGAAGAATGAAGTTATCCTTTGTATATGATTAGGCCCTTTGTTTTGCTTTCACAAGAGGCATCAAGATCAAATCAGGGAAAGCCATGACGACAGCTCTCATGATATACTTGCTGCTGCAGCTCTCTGACTGTGTTCAGTCCTCGAGGCCCCTGGATCCAGACTTTTGGCCTTGGAATAATAGCTTAGTCAACGTGATTCCACTCTTGTTGAAAAAAGTAGTCAAATCCTCCTTTAAACATTCTATATTGATGGCAACACGTGTCATTTTTCAGCACAAAAGGGACGTCTGGCGTAGCACGGCAAAATAAATTCACAATGAGTTAAATAATGTGTCTGTGGGAGCACAGAAGCACAGGAACCATCATTCTCAAATCTGTAATGCGGATGGTTTATACAGATTTTCTGAGACTGTCACTGTCCTCTAACAAGAATGATGGAAAAATCCATTGGCTGTCTCAAAATAAAATAAATCTCTACTCTGTTAGATGCCTTCCAGTGAAGCAGACCCGACAAGAGAGTGAAAAAAGAAAGCTGCAAAAATTAAAGATGGTTTTCTATTCTGACTAATATCTTTAACTGAATGATAATGTGCTTTTATCTGCTCCTTAGTCACCTTTCACTTTTAATACACAGGAAATGGTGGCGCAATTGCTGTCATCATGGGTCTCTTACCTTCTGGTCAGGCAGTAGTGGGTTTGTCTGCAGAGAACTTAAATGGCCGTTGATGAGTGCTGTGGGTCTGTCGTGCTCGCAGAAGAGGCTGCCGTTGATGTAGTGGAACCGATCTCCGGGGACAAGCCGGTTCCGGCAGGTGGAACACGTAAAACACTTTGGAAAAAAAACAAGGAGAACAGATTACAATCAAGCATGCAAGAGCAAGCACACACAAACAGATAATAATTTTGATCAAAAGTGGGACAAGATTGGTTCAATTACCAGTTAACAGAAATTTAGAGATTAGAAGAGCTGCAGTTTTGCGTTGCATCACATAGACAAATGTACTTTGTCCAAACACATGAGCATGAAGATGGAGACTTTAATTTATAATCTGATAGATTAAAATTGTACTTTTTTTGTTAATTATCATTTCTAAATACAGCAAAACTTAAGCCTTGAAAAAAAAAGCCCATCAAACTGTCTTTTACCTTGAGATGGTACACATTCCCCTGTGCCCTCATCACCAGTTCACTGGCTGGAATAGACTGACCACAAGCGCTGCAAGCTCCACTGTTTCCGAATAATCTGAGGAAATGAAAGGTGGAAGACACAGGAGGTCAGGTGTTACTATCGGACTGCGGTGTTACATCTGCATACATTTAGCCTTGTGTAACTAACTGTGATATCTGTTGCGTGTTTGACTGAATGAAATCCCTGTTCTGTGATGAGTTCTCAATTTTCCATTTCTAACTTGAAGTGAAAACTTGCAAAAGAAAAAAAAAAAAGAAAATCATCACAGTATCGAGAGAAAAAATGAACCCTTTACTGCACTGCTCTCTGTAAGCATCTCGCACCGAGACTGCATATTACTTTTGCAGCACATTTTTTGCAACCTAATAATAACCTGGAACATAAGCAATCAAGACCTAAGAGGATTTGATTGTACATCCAGGCAGAGACATAGTGCTTTTGCTATTAGGACTCCTGTGAATGCTCTGTCAGTGCCGTGTTTCCATTAGAAACCCTGTAGCTACTCTGGTTGATATATAATGTGCATGGGTTAACCTTTTCAATCATGGTGTCAACACTTTAGATTTGCTTCTGCTCATCTCTTTCGTCCCCAACCTTCTCTCTCTCCCCCCTCTGCCTCTTGATAATGAAATGCTTGCTCCAGCTTCCCTTCTATCTTCCTTCTGAGTCCACAATTTAGATTACTTCATCTCGGTGAGCAGCAAACTGAATGAAATTTCGATTTGAGCAGAAAGTAATTTACTGGGATCTGGACCCATTTGTCATCATATCTCACTAGGTGTTTGCTCTATCACTGCACTTTTCCTAAGCAATCAAATAAGACCACGGCATCTGACATGCTCCGGAGAGAAGCGGAGGGAGAGGGATGGGAAGAGAAAAGGATAGGGGGGAGTGGTTGACATTGGTGTGTGTATGTATGAGCACATTTGTGAGTGTAACAAATAAAGTTGCTCAGCTTAAAACATATTTAAAAAAAACAACAAAAATAAACAAAGCAAGAGCATCTATTTGAGTTCAGACATACTTGAGACCATTTTTATAAAAGCATTTAACATATTCAGAGCGAAACTGAACAAGAGAGTAACTGCCTCTACATTTCGTTTCGTACCCCGAGCTATTGTGAGATATACAGACAAGCAAGAACTCTCAGAAGTGGCTTCCAGAAAGACAACCTAGGCAGAAGCAAATTTTGTCTTGGCATCATTTGGAAAAGCTCCATCAAAACTCAATTTCAGAAACTAATTAACTGGAGACTGTCATCACTACTCTGCCATTTCTCTGCTCTCACTAGGACAAACATGATGGTGGAAATTAACATACATACCCCACTTCATGTGATGTATGTGGAGAAAGCAAGCCTGCACATTTCTTATGATAGATTTCTGCATATCAAAGTCAGATCATATGAAGTCCAACTCTGCTCAAACTAAAAAAAAAAAAGAAAAAAACACTCCTCATGTTCAATTTGTTCCTGAAAGAGTTTCTTCTATGCAGAAGCTTTTGAGAGTCGCTGAAGAAGAAGCGACCAGACATTTTCACCATAGAATTTTTATATTGCTGCGCAGTGTGGAACACGTAGCAGGTTAATTATTTTACCCAGGAATGGCTCTTGATAGTTTTTGATTTAAGCAGCCAATGCCTGTAGGTGCTCAATTAAGTTGCTGTAACAGTTTGAACTTGGGCTCTAATGGTCTCTTCTGCCAGTGAACTACAGCGCAGAGGTGAAGTCGACAACCCAGGTCAGTATAATTAAGGCCAAGGGACTCTTTTAATTGCAATGACACATCTGGTTTCCCTTTCTCACTTATGGGAAGAGGAAAAAAAAAGACCTACTGACGACATTTCTGGGTGATGGTTTTATCTTGATTTATCTATTGTCTAGCTCAAGTGGATCTGCATTTGATTAAAAAGAAAAAAAAAGAACATATTCAGACCTGTCTGTTGTCTATATAGGCAATGACTACTGAAATTCTTTTCAGCACTGACTGCTGGGTGAAATATAGAATGGCTTGCTGCTGGGCTGTCTGATAAATGCAGACCTCATTCACCGAGACCTTTGAGTAGGGTAAAATTACCCCCACAACAATGATTTCTGCAACACAGTCCATTAAAAATGCCTCCCTACATCAGCAGCCAAAGCATCTTAAAAGCACTAGGCCATATTGATACTGAAGCGGGGCTTTGCATAATGGCAAGAGCTGCATTAGAGAAAAGGGTGGAGGGGCTGGGGACGGGGCGGGGTGGGGAGATTGCAAGGATGAGGGAGGGTTGGTTTGGATCTGAGTTGTGCATGTGTTTTGGGAGAAGGGGGATGGGGAGGTGTGTGTGTGTGTGAGTAGGAGTCAAGGGTGGGGATATGGTGTGTGTGTTGGGGGGGGGATCAGCCAAATTACACTTGGTTAATTCAGAGTAACAGATCTCGCCCCAAGTGAATTAAAGGCCTTGAATTAATTCTGTTATGACAAATCAAGATAAACGTTTCCCCTAAATTGCATACAATTTAATAAATTTCTGAGATACTGTTTTTTTTTCTTCCCTGGCCTAATAGTTCACATTTTCTTGTGCTGTCACAGTGCTTGAGTGGGCAGACTTCAAAGTGATATTAAATAACCGACTATTAGATTTACCTCACACATTTTATTGGAAAAGTGCCATTTAATTACCTAGGCTTATTCAATTAAGAAGGCAGCATTCTCTCTGAATTCACCAGCCACTAGTAAATTAATTCTCCCTCCACCAGCAGCCCACAGAAATAATATCACCTCTGGCTTAAAACAACATGAGCCTCACAGCAAATGCAACTTTGGCTTGAAGCTAAAGCTCCTGGTGACAGCACTGAACTGGTAAATCTGTGTCAGCCCAGGCCAGGGATACATCCCATTCAATGTCCAGTCCTTGATGAAGCCGACAAGCATTTTTAACATCAGCTGCATTGATAGAAATTCCGAGCCACAGCTGAAAATGTATGTTAAAAAAATGAGTCTGCCCCTTTAAGATGAATGAGAGGAGGGGGTGAAGCAGCGGCAAATGGCCTTCACAATAATCCCTCTTCTCTATCTGTCTTTCTCTCTTGCTCTCTCAAAAGCCAATTTGGTTAATTAAATGTTTTGTTTGCAGTGTGGCTCTCATTCATTTCGGACACGTCATTGGTAGCGGATACAAGCCAGGGACCAGATCTCATTAGATAAAACCCATCAGGACTAAAGGAAATGGAGGGGGACTATAATTAAAGCATTTAATTGTGTAGACTCAGTGTCAGATGTTTTTCCCCCCTACTTCTGTTTTAATCTCTATAGAGATCGCATAGTTCCATAATATGCGTTTTAGCTCTTCCACCAAGCACGCTCTCATTACAAGTGGAAAGGTGTATCCACATTTCCTCCCTTTCCAATTTTAATTATGTTATAGCACCATTATGAATGAAGTACCCCACTGACTTCTCCCTGCTTTTTATGAGCTGGGAGTAAGAGCGCACAGACACACTTCAGATTTTAAACTATCTGTGTGGATTTGATGCCAGTATTGTATTTTGATTGGAGTTCCAGCTTTTAAAACGTGAATGCCAAACGGCAGCAGTATTTTTACTCATAAAGATATGATAGATGAGACAAATTTCTTAATTAATGACATGAAAATCAATATCATTCTTGCACTCTTGGGGTGAATTTTGACTTATGTTGTAACATCAAACTGCACATTATCAGAATGAGTGTCATCAACAAACTCTGGTTAGGTTATTTAATACTTTCAAATGCTCCCTTTGCTTATTAAAACTGATTTTCAGTTTTGTTGAGAAAATAATAATGACAAATGAAGTCTGCACATATGCTTCACACAGCAAAGAAAAGCTGTATAAGAACTTTTTTTTTTGTTGCCCTTACATTGACTCTGATTTGCTAAACAAGTTTTTGTTTTGTGCTCTCTTTCCCTCAGTATGTCGCCAAGTTTGACATCTTTGGCAACTGAGACTTCAACCACAATGGCCTTAATCCTTGTGACTCATGAATTTATAATTCTAAGGTCCTCTTCTCACCTGATGTAGTCATTTCTGCAGAGGATCATGCCGCTTTTCGTGTAGCACGATGTGCCTATTTCTCCCAGCTGGGCCTGGCAGCAGGAGCACTTGAGGCATCGGCTGTGCCAGTAGCTGTCCATGGTGTACAGGAGGAAACGGTCTGCGATTTTGCCCCCACAGCCAGCACACCGTTTCCAGGACAGAGAACTTGTCCCCACTGCTGGTGGTTGGCTGCTGCCTCCAGGATTCACCATTGTTTCTAAAAACAAAAAGAGATATAATGTTAGCTTGTCTCGACCAGAAGGTCGTTGTTCTTACTTTTACCAGGTACGTGTAGTTATGTAGAAATGCAGTTCAGACCATGTGATATCGCATAACTGCACTTATTCAATATTATCATGGAAACCACACAAAAAAACGAGTGTCATAATTGATCAGTCCAACTTCTTTACCATATTACTGCATTTGCGACTCCACACTCCACAGCACACTAAACTGATTGAGCTCATCTCATTATAAAAACAAGCCTTGTTCTGTTACAAGGCAGCCACGAGTCATTTAGGGAATTAATCTGCCCTTGATCTCTGTCTCACTCCTGTGCTGTTGCTTCATTTGACCTCTCATGATGAATGTCTGTTAACTGATAACACTATGGGGCTAAAGGAACAATTATGCAGCACGGGCTTTTGTTGAGCTGTCCAGAGAATTTCTAAATAGCACAAGGCTTCATGACGCAATTCTTTACAGTCTGAAAGGCTGTATAGAGGTAGTGGTTATTGCAAAACACAATGGAATGAGTATGAATAAGCTTTAACACAAGTGGCTTCAAGCTGACATGGGAGACAGTTTGGCAAGTTGGTTCTGCTGTTTCCCCAACACCTGATGCCTGTTAAGCTTGAGGTGATCATCCAGCTGTCCAGCAATATTTAATGCAAGGGTGAGAAACAGCACAAAACTCCTGTAACGATGATCCTCTAATGAACTGAGCCATTTGTTTCGGCTACTAAATTGATGTGAGCTGCTTCAAATGTAACCCCCACCAAATTGGTCTGGCAGCGTTGCCAAATCTTTGTTGAAAGGCAGGTAGGCCAATTAGAGTTGGGAGGGAGAGAGAGAGAGGAGGGGGTGGTGTACACAGAGAAAAGCATTCAGTAAGACCATTAGCGATGGCTCTTAGGGACAAACCACAGCGTACCTTAGTGCTGATTTAATCTTAGAGGAGATGAATCAAAAAGCCGAATTGAAAGTGACTCCCTGTATGAACAGGACCGGCTATCGTCAAGTTTGGTGGCTTTGGGTAATGGAAAGGAAGGGATTGTGGATGGTGGGGAGCAGAAGGGGATTTTAAATTAAATGGCCCAACTCAAGTAATGACATGGTCAGGCAATGTGGGCACAGTGACCAAGTCGTGGAAGTTAAAGAGTTAAGAGAGGGAAAAACCATACCAGCCAGCCGTGCGTTAAACGGTCCTGTCCACTGGCTACTGCTTTTAATCAGAAAAATAAATAAATAAATAAAATAAAATTTCCTTCAGTGTTACTGCGGGACAAACCAAAGAAATTAAATAAAGAGAAGTATAATCTATTTTTATCAAATAGTATTCGTTGAAGAAAGACAAGACCAAAAAATTAAAAAAAAACACAACTGAAATAGTACTTACAAGTCTAAAATAATAAGAAATGATGTATTACATTGTACCATGTTGTAATATCAACAAATACTCACCTAGTACGTCTTTTCTAAAAGTGTAGTAGGTGTAAAGTTGATGGTTTGACGGGTGAACAGGTAGACTACAAACAGTCCAAAAAGTACAGGTAAAAAATATATATATATCAATAAAAATAATAATACAAAATCGGACGCACTAACGCGCGCGGAGGGCCTCTAGCTCCGCGCGACGGCGAACCCTCCGCGAGGACTCGAACTCGGCTGTTCACAGGCAACAAGCGACCGCCGAGCAAATGGAGTTATCAGATAGTATTTCCACTGGATGGTTCCCGTCTGACTGACACCGCTTTAGTGCTCTTATTCTTTTCGCTGAGACGAAAGGAGTCCATTGCAAGACAGAATTACTGGTCTCCGCATACCGTAATGTTCCCAGTGCCGTAAAAGTACGTGTTTTAGGCGAAGGAAATGAGAGAGCAGAGAGGGAAAAAAACGAAATGGGAAGGATATAAATGACTATCCCCGTCTTTGGTCTGCTCTCAGGGTCCCGTTAGCAGCTTGTTCTACATGTGTCGCTGACAGGAAGAAATCTCCAGTAAAAACCCTCTTTAGCCGCGTGACGAAGGTGGCACTACAGCCAATCAGCTCACACTCCATTTAGGAGGAATAACAATCTCAGCCAATCAGAGGGTAGGGAGATTTACTCGGACACGCAGACACTCAGAGATGGAAACTGGTGAGACCAGTCCATGAAAACACCGACAACAACAGCTTTCAGGGGGGTTAAGAAATATTACAAGAAAGTGCCCGTTTTAATAGATTGTCATACTCTTAATTATTACTGATGTGAATACGTAATTTATTTTATTTGTAAATGAAAGATTATAAATATAATAAGCATAGGTATAATGAATATCCTCTCTCCCTAACATTTATACCTGTAAGCTTAGATAAAACATTTTTAAATGTCGCATGGCAACATACAACAAACAACATTTATCTCATGTCAGTTTAATTAGTTGACATTTAATAACTACTTAGGTTTACCGAGTGTAACTGCAACCACTAGGAAATATCAAGGCTTTACAGCTGCGTAGTGGCGCCATCGTCTGTTACTGAAAATAATCGCAGAAAGGCCGTCTGTTGTTTACAACGTCATTAAGCCTCAGGTCATTGGTTTCAACACCTATTAAAGCTAATCTGCAAGACCTCGATTTGGCTGAAGTCCTTTAATTCTTTCAGTATTTCATTACTTTCATTATCATGTGAAGCATGATGGAGTAGATAGACGACGAGCAACTCCTTCTGACAAATAATAATAATGTGGCACTTGCATGTTTTTAGCACCTTTTTTATATTTTAGTTTTATAAAAAGAAACACAAATGATGCCTTCAGTTAAAGCAAAGACATGCTATTGGTGGAAAGTTGTCTCAGAGAAAAGTTGTTTGAGATTCACCAGGTTTAGTGGTTTTACAAGACAAAACCACATTCTTATTACATACCCTTGGCTTCAGATGTATGAGGATGGTCTTTTTTTCCTCATTTAATTGTTTAATTATTCTTGGAGCTCAGAGGAGATTGAGCTGCATCAAGCTGATTTCCCATTGGCAAAGCCTGTGCTACTCCACCTTGGTTTGAGCCACATTCTCTTGACACTGTCATCAAGCCTTCCTCTCGCTAGAACAAAAAAACTACAGAAGATTGCAAAGAATATCTTTTCCACCAAGGAATGATTAATTGATATAAATGATTAAAACAGAGGGAAATTATGAAATGAATTTGAAAAGAGGCCTCACAGGAAAAGCTTTGTTTGTTCCAGTCCTTTTTAATGAGCTTTTCATAACTGGGCAAGAGAAATTACTCTGTGTGTTCTTTTGCAAAATAATTATGGCTAGTTGAAGTGAAGAGAAGTCGGAGGGGTCACTGAGATGTTGGGTTGGAGGCGGGGGTGGGACTGAAGTTTGCTCAGAAATGGATCATCTTCTTACTCCACTGAGATCTGAGTAATCTGGCAGTTTCCAAGCAGCTGCATTATGGAAAAAAGAGCACACAACAATATGGTGGAACACTATTTCAATGTTTAAACAGGGACAAGAGAGCTTCAGATGTGGATCTCAGTGTTCAAAGTCCCCACAGGGGTGATCTCACTGAGATGAAAAGGAGACCGTGGTCTTTCATAATGGAGCTGCTTGTCCTGTGGGAACAAGGAAGAGGGCCACATTCAACATGGTGGTTAACTTCAGATTGGTATTCTATCTCAACTGACGAGACAGAGAGGCTGGTTTCAGCCTGCAAGTTCACACACCACAGGCTGTCCCAGAATGAACAACATACAGGTCAACATAACCAGCCGTCACATTCATATTCTCAGATTGCATTGGAATGTTTACCACAGCTATGTATGGCCTTGTCTGCATTTGGGGTAGAGCATGTCTATCATTGCTGCATGTGTGCATGTCCTGTCAGTGAGAGACTGAGGCCCAGGCTCCACGAAGCCATATCCATCCAAAAAAGTGACTGGACACGGAGCCGACTTGAAAAAGCAGGTATCTGTCAGTACGTGCTTCAGGACTTAGATAGCGCACGACTGAAAAAAAGTGAGCATACAACTCTTAATCGGAGAAGAAGACGTTGAGCATCTGCAGAATCCTACGCAGTGCAACAAACAAAAACCAAACAAAAAACTTTTTGGCACAACAAAAACTAAGTGAGCTAACTGGGCTGCAGCAGGGAAACAAGTCTGCTATCCGCCACTGTTGTTTTTGTTGTGGTATGGTTTGCCGTCCGGGTTTATTTTAAGGTTGGGGGTTGGAGAGGCGTGGCCATGACGGCTATACTACTCTCTTGGTGTGGCTTCAGATCTATTCACTCTAGAACCCAGCTTCAAAACTATGCGCTTTCGAGATATGTGAAACTGCAGGTTTCATCTGACAAAAAGGCCGGATCAGCTAGGAACGTGCACGCTATCACATGTAACACGGCTTCATGGAGCCTGGGCCTGAGACTATTCAGTTAGCCGAGCCAAAAAGGATGGATAGGGTTGAGATTACTTACTGGTAGAGACAAACCTCACAGATTACTCCAAGCAAAACCTTTCAAATTAGTAAGATGGTACTTAGACCAGATGGTACAAGTTAGAGAAATAAGTACAATGTATTTTTTACTTAAAAATGGGTTAACTCTTTTGGCTGATGTGAATGTCCACATGAGCCAATGCTTCTATTACAAGCACTTTGCAATATTTATTATTATTATTATTATTATCATTTATTTATTTATTTTCTTATTCATTTTATTACAGTTTAATCCATTTTGGTTTAAGTCACTTTTTTTTCTTTTTTAAATAGCACCAGTTCACAACAAAAGTCATTTCAATTCAATTTACACAAAGGAAAAGTCTGATACTGTCCAATCAAAGACAATCCAATTTACTTCACTTCTATTCAAATTCTACTAAAAGGATGGTTCAGTTCACCTGAGACAGCTCGAAGTAACAAAAAAGGAAAGTTTTAGATCTAATCTATAAGGCAGGCAAGGTATCTGTATCTAAAAGCCATAACTGGGAGTCAGTTTCATGAATGAGGAGACTGATAACTGAAGGCTCTAACTCCCAATCTGCTTTTGGAAACTCTAGAAACCACATGTGAGCACGCAGCCTGAGTGCAAAGTTTTCTGTTGGGGGTCATATGAAACTACGAGTTCTTTAATGTAAGAAGGTACTAGGCCCTTGAGGGCCTTATATGTAAGAAGAATAATTTATACATTCATATTTAGCATTTAATAATAAGACAATGAAGGGAAGCTAAGAAGAGAAATATGATCTCTCCCGCTAATCTTCATCTGAACTCCAGCTGTAGCATTTTGGATAAGCTGAAGGTTCTTCAAAGCAATTGTAGGACATCATATTAATCAATTATAGAAGTGGAATAAAACATGCATGAACCGCGTTTCTGCATCACTGAGACAGGATTTTCCCAACTTTTGCAATATAAGAAATGTTTATAAATGTCTAGAAATGTTTCTCATTTTATTTATAATTTAAAGAACAAATCATGATCAAATAATAATATTTCTGACAGTGCTAGATGCAAAAGTGATGCCATCTAGAGTTATTACATAGTCTATTTTCTGTCGCGTTTAGGTCCAAAGACAACAACTTCAGTCTAATCAGAGTTTAACAGCGGTCCAGCAGTCATCCATCTCTTTATGTGATTGTTGCAGTCCAACTACTTTATTAGTTTCTTCTGGCTTCATGGATAGATATAGCTGAGCATTGTCTGCATAGCAATGAAAATGTTTGCCATGCCGCCAAATAATAATACTCATCGGAAGCATAGAGTGAAAAGGATTGGCCCAAGTACAGAACCCTGTGGGACACTATGACCATCTCTGACGTATGATGAAGTCTCCTCATTCACACGAATAAACTGGATTCTATAAACAAAAAAAAAGGCACTTTAACCAAATAAATGCAGCTCATTTAATCCCAATAACTCTCTTTTTTTTTTTTTTTTTTTTTTTTTTTTTTTTTTTTTTTTTTTTTTTTTTTTTTTTTTTTTTCCGCTTTTCTTTTGTTTTATTTTCAAGC
>JBAMYA010000019.1:1749457-1762556 GCA_037176975.1 Arrhamphus sclerolepis | reverse complement strand
TTACCATTAATGAGCGGTGTGTCTGCACAGATTACCACTCATCTGAGTTCCATCGAGTAATCCAGAGCAAAATGCATCCAAGTGTGACATTATAGAGTGATATTCAGCATCCCCACAGCACCTTTGCTGATTCTTCTATTGCTATAAAGGGTCAACGTTTGGGATTATTTCTTTCCTTAAGAAATAATTTACTGGATCTCTGTTAGATTTTGTCATGCCAACAGTTCAGTTATGACTTATCAAATGAAACATCTGGAGAGGTGCTGCCAATGGCCTCAGAAGGATGTATCACATTTTCTTCCCTAATGTTCTAAATTTTCCTCTTTGCAAAGTTTTTTCTATCTTAATATCTCATCAGTTACTATATCACATTAGATGCATTTACAATGCTCACAGAAAGAACATCCATGGCTTATCACCGTCATTGTGGGCTGTGTCAACACATGGTGGTGCAAGAACTTACACAAAAAAGAAAAAAAAGATGAGTATTTAATAATGGCTCTGGAGGCAGGGTCGTTGTCTGTCAATCTGAAAGTCAGTGGTTGATTCTTGGCATCACAGTCCATATGTTGAAGTGCCCTTGGGCAAGACACTGAACCACACTTTGCCTCTGAAGCATTATTCTGACTAAAACAAAACAAACAAACAAAAAAGGTAGGCTACTGTCTAGACTACACAGGAAGATATGTGTAGATCTCTAGAGACTGAGAGAGTGCTACGTAAATGGATGGCTGGATTGTACATGTACCATTTCAATAAATTGGCACAACAGTGTGTAAAATTACCAGAATGTTCATTTTATTGATATGATGATCTACATAGTACTAAATAAAAACCTTCAAAATTATGCTTGGGTGTATACATAAATTGTAGTGTAGTTAGATTTATTGGAGTAATTTGGTCCATTCCATAGGATGATCTAGTTGATGTGTATGTGTGTGTGTGTGTGTGTGGGAGTGAGAGAAAGCTGCTTGTGCTGTAAAAGTGCCTTGAGGGGTCCCTGGACTAGAAAGGCATTCTGAGAGTTTTGCTCGTTAAGTTATTTTGCTCTGAACATTGGTTTCATTTCACGTAAAAATTATCTTGAAGGTTTTTCTGACTTTTGCCAATTAACAAAAGACAGCCAATAATCAGACCAACAACTATTTGATCTAGCTCAAATATCATCATGCTATTTTTGTTTTGGATCTTCATTAAGACACTGAAAAATAAGTATGAATGATGAAACCAGACAAGTTGTGAGTAAAACGTTTGCACAGTAAAACATCCACCAGTGCTGCTCTCTATCTACAAACACATTTGAGTGAAAGTTCTTAACATCTAGTCGATGGACTGCTGTGAAATTCGCAGCAGGCTGTCCTACTTACGTTTAGGAAACCTTTGCCTTTGCTAAAGAGAAGGTCAGGGTATCACCAAAACCATGGATTCTCTGTATCCACTCATTAAGCTTAATCTAACAGCAGATGGGAGATTAAGTGCCTAAGTCACTTTTAATTGATTTCCTATATCCCAATTTATGAACTATTTGAAAGAAAAAAAAAAAGAAAAGGAATATTAAGTCTGGACCAAAGATGCACTGACCAATCATTAATGTCTTCCATCCCCAACCTCCACTCTGGGAAAATAAATAAATAAATAAATAAACAAAACAAAAACAAACAACATTCTACATTGAAGATGAAACTTTTGCAAACAACACGAAACATCAATACCTGTTGAAATCTTGCTGTTGGCTCGCTTTAGTAAAAGTACCTGCACCAAAAATATGCCTCCTTCTTCATACTCATCCACTCAAAGTATCCATAATAATGCAAATAATGGGATTTAAGCCACAGCAATTGTCTTGCTCATCTATTCTTCGCAAATCTCAGCGTCTAACAAAGCAGAAGAAAGAGAAAATCTGGAAATGCTTTTTCTCTTGGATGATGATGACTTCAACGTTCTCCTTTTAACAACTGCAGTCTATCACTTGCACCAGGTACCAGAAAAATAAGAATACTAGGACACTTGAGGCTTTCTTGGCTCAGTGCCTCTGACACGCTGGGTTAATTTTACCTTCCATTTCATTGAGGCACGTTTGCATAAAACATGGAGATAAGTAGTACACATAATGGTCCCCTTTGGCCAAGTGCTTGAAGGTCCTGTCCACAGTCCCAGTGAGGGGCAGTCAAGCTGCCTCTGCTCTGCTCTGTTTGTTTTATGGAGCAGTAGTGAATCCACTTAGAGGTCAAAAAACTGTGTTGGGTCTCCTACAATCTGCAGAAAAACTTTCATTGACAAAAAGAAGTCATTCTGTGCACGCCATCAGCAGTAACAGCATCAAATGCTCCCACTCAGACGTTATTGTGTAGACCGAGCCCTCTTGCAAAGGTGGTAGTGCAAAAGAAATACATAGAAATGCCCTAAATATTTCCTTTCACAACATATAGCATTATGGTAAGTTCATTCACACACCCTGAATTAATTTAAGCGCTGTCATTATGCAAGTACAGCACAAATTGTCCAGACCAAGTGAAACTATTTATAGCTCTCACGGAGCCAGAGAGCCAAGTGTGCCTAATGGTGTAATTTGTATTGTTAATGGTAATGCACTGTTAATTTGTTCCATTTGGCTTTGCACAGGTGCATTAATGGGAGCCTTGTGAAGCGTTTCAATCAGTCCACACACACCCACTCTGCTCTGTGAAGGTTTTCAGCATGGCCACGGCTCCCTCTAGAGGATCGCAACACTCAAATACAGGCCAGAGTCAATGTTGGGGAAGAAGCAGGGAATTTTTGCCTTTTGCTGAGAAAATAAGATTTAAGTAATTTTATTGTGTGAGGAAGACCTGAACTAAACCAAAAAGTCAATAACGAACAGCTTCTGTAACAGCTGCATAGACTTTTGAAATATTGTGTTCCTAATTAACCTTCAAGCTCATCAGCCACAGTCAATACAGAATGTAGGCTTTTTTTTTTAATTGAGATGAAGTAATTATCAGACTGTATTCATCTCGTTAATGAAACAACGTTCCAATATGCCTGCAGCAAAACTGTTAATTGAGTTCTATTTTCTGAGACAGGAAGCTTTTCCTTGTGTCCATGGCCACAAAGCGTCAAATGTGGGTTGGGGGCCTTTGTGCTCGTCTCTGTGTGGACACAAGAACAGGCTGTGGACTGATGGAGCGTGTTAGTGCTCTTTCCCCCACAGACAGCCCCCCACCCCACCCTCCAGTGGTCTATACTATCATCATAGAGGAAGCAAAAGTTGGTAATACAGCTGACTTCAGCAGGTCATCCCATCACAGCCTGTTATTTCACGGTTTCAGTGTTTAAGTACTCCCTGTTGAGTAAGATATAGTGAGGCAATTATTCTGTAATTACGAAGCCAAAAGATGAGAAAAGGAGTGAAGACTCACTAAGCTCATGTGATCCACTATGAGACATCCAAGAAAAAAAGGTGCAAAGGCAGAAGGACATATATGTGCACGTACAGGGGAGCTCGAGAGGATTTGAAAAGTGAATGCTGAAATGCCTCTCAGCTGCATGTGTCGTATCTCATCATACACTTTAGAAAGCAGAATTCCCTTTTTTTTCCAGATGAGGTTTGTGTCAGACCTTTTCACTTCTTTATATGGACAATAACAGACAGGTTAAAAAAAAAAAAAACTTGACCCAAAGAGTGCCATATAAATACAGCCCTTTAAGTATTTTCTTCATGCAGTGAAAAAGACAAGTGGCACGAGGCAATAATCACTCAGGGAAGACACTGCAGATTTTTAAAGAACAGGGACCAAGGTGGCAGTGCTGAAACAAGTATAAGTGCTCTCATGTCAGTGACATGCTAAAAATACCAGTAACACCAGCTGTCTGATGGGCGTATGTTTTTAGTAGACAGGAAACAAAGCTTTGCTCCTATTCAATGATCGTGGCAGGTCACCTGGAAACTTATGTTGTGTTGAGATCAAAGCAATTATTAAAAATGTATGAAGCTCATCTGGGATCAAAGTTTTGCACATAGTGGGGTTGCTTGTCCTTTTGCAGCTGATGCTGCTCCAAATTGCTTGTCATGTACATGATATCTGTTGTCAGATTGCTGTTATCAGGGTCTTTTTCCAGTTTCTGCTGATCTGGCAGTTATATAATACTAACACAAGGCAATATATTACGTATATAAACAACCGTGTGACTTCTTTTCAAAAAGGTTTTTGTCCTGAGATTCTTTTTTTTTTTTTTACATCTTCCTTGATCTGCCTCTAAGTTTCATTTTTACAACCTTTGATTTATGTTTATTTTAGACACAGCTGATCCTGTAGTGACCTTTATTGACAGAGCACAGGGCAGAGAAAATGGGAAAGACACACAGCAAAGGGATGGAGGGCTGCAGCCTACGTAGACTGGTCCTGGAACCAGTGAGCTACCCAGCAACCCGGGATCATATTTTATGTCGATCAGCAAGGTTTAACAGCAAGCATCAACCTTAAATATAAGCTAATTTGCATATTTATTATTGTGCCTGTATTTGTTTCACAAGATAAGTATGAAAATGTCCTCAAAAGTAACTAATTGTATTTGGGGAGAAAGTGCATTGTTTGTTTAAGGTAAAAATACCCAGCTGATGAAGAGCAGCACATCAGTGATTTGCTTTCATATAATGATAATAAAATAATTACTACATATCCCTCTTCTTAAGGTTACAAAGTACTTCACAGGAAGTGACAAGCCAAGTTAGATTATAAGAATGTTCACAAGACAGAGGGGAATGTTTTAAGGATGAATGTAAAGGTAGCGACCGTGTCTGAGCTTAGTGACCAGACAGCTTCGTGAGGGCGGTGCTCTAATGGAAAAGGCCTCATTTTCTGTGACCTGTGATAGTGGGCGGAGCATTATCTGCAGCGCACATGCAAGGTCATAAAATTTTGGAGCAATTTGAGATTTCGAGTTAGAAAAACAAGCCGCGGGATTTCCACGGCTGCCAGAATCAGTGATCAGCTGGTACAACCGATGATGCAACAGCTCGGTTATGACAACAAAGAGCTGGTCTAGAAGTTAAAGATGAGGAACCAGTAAAGCACACCATGACCCCCACCAATGAGGAACAAAGGTTAGACTGAGTGTTAATAAAAATAATAATAATAAATACACATCATAGTAATAATAATAAAATAATGATAATAATAAAAAGTAAAATAATAATACTAGTACTACTACTAATAATAAATATAATAAATAAGAGAAATAAAATAATAAATAAATAGATAAATAAATAAATAATACATTTGAAATATATTTTGAGATCGGTTAATCATTCTTTAAAGGTCAGATGCACAAAAAAGGTATGAAAAGTCAATAGGAAGAATAGATCAATAGAAAGAATGAGGATTAATGAAACAAAGCAATTTGCATTCACGACTTTATGTTTTGACTCTGGATATCGTCAGTGAAAGAACAGATAGCTTAGACAGAACACACCAAAAATGAGAGTGAATACTATCAATGTTCTGAAGGCACTATCATCTCTTCCTGCCAAAGATTATCCCTGTAGTCACACATGTTTGATCACGACCCGTCTCCAGCTCCAGCTCACAATCCCTTCTTAAGAGATATTTACATCTTTGATATGACCGATAGCTTCTTTTCTTGGTCTGTGATAAAATGCTGATACAATGTGAGAAATGTGGAAACCAAAAAAAAAAAAGACCATGTCTATGGGATAAAAAAAATATCATTTGGTCCAAAAACACATTCACTGCACGTTAATACCCTATAAACACGTGCAGCTATTACAACTAGTTTTCAACTTGCTGATGTTGTTTTTCATTTGTTTCAGTTTAGGTTGTGTCTGTTTTTTTCTTTTCCGAAGGTCAACTCAACAATCAAACACACATCATTAGTAAATATATCAGTCTGTTCTCAGTAGAAACATTTTTTTTTTTTACAGGTTGGTGATCTACTTTTCATTCCTCTTAGAAACTCAGCTGTACCTGCTTTTACTCTGTGCAGTAAACCCAATAAATCCATAATCACTGTTTCCTGTGTCCCAGTGTGCACAACTTTCGACAAAGTTGTCGTGAAGTCCGGTGCAACAGGTCTAGTTGTTTAGTCTCTAAACCTTCAGTTTGCTTTTGGGTAGATCTTTTCATAGAAGTAGTTCTGGGCCAGCACATAAAGCTCTCCATCCTTTTCCCTGAGGGCATGGGCACGCACAAACTGAAACTGTTCATGTGCAAACTCGTAAAACTCATTTTCCATTTTCCAGATGTCGGACTGCTGCAGCTTGGCTATTGTCTCCTTGGTGGGGGGTTTCTTCTCAGTGGTCTTCCTCAGGTGAGACTTCTTTCCTACAGCAATATGAGAAGCATTTATGAGTCAGCCAGTCTGGGAAACGTAGAGTTACTACTGAAAATCTTTAAATAAAAGTTGAGGCCTCTATTCACTTCAGCTGCTTAGAGTAAAAGGTCTTTATTACAAAGTTCTCACAGTAATCACAGCAGCTTGTAATATTTTACTTGAACAACTCATTTTGATGTCTCTAAAGGACATTTTGAACATTTTATATTAAACACAACATATTTTTCTACATGTAAGTGAACTGGACTTTAAAAAGAAACCAAAGAAAATAACAGTGGACATGAGAGAATAAAACAAACAAACAAAAAAAAGAAGATAAACAATCTTAAATGAGAAGACAGGATTCCAGCTGGATCCAGATCTCTCCTTACAGTTGGTGGACAAGTAAGGAGGACAGCTTGAGGCAACTGTCGTGAAAACTACTAGAACCAGACCTAGTGGTGCTGAAAATCGAAAAACTGAAAAGTAGCTCTGGACTGCTTTAACTTTCTTCTTTGCACAGCTTTTCTTGTGAATTGTGTACCTGCACATGGTACTGGCTTCCTTTCATCCAACTCTTTAGGACCAAAGGCACATTTTTATTACTTTTTAAATATTTAAAAAAAATCTTAAGAACCATTTGAAAACAATCTCATAAAAGTTGAAGGTTTCTGAAACCTGAAAATATCATTAAAACTAAAACCTTTATTTCTTAGCATGAGGTCAGTTCATGAATGCAATATAGACTTCTGAGACGTTAGACGTCCAACTTTTGTCTTTGTGCTTACGTTCATTAATGGGATACAAGGTTAAATGAAGACAATCAAAATGGGAATGATACAATCTAAAACACCAGCAGTATCTCAGCTACAGGACACAGCAACTGAAACATTTAAGCCTGTGTCAGACAAGAGCTGCTTAACAATGAATCTGATGAAGAAATGAATGTCAGTCATTCACATATCCTTGGTGTCACCCAAAACTTCATTTAGAGTCTCCTCTACTGCTGCAGCAGTGTAAGGGAGAAGTATGGTGCATCAAATCATAAAGACACCACATTGCTGTAACGACAGATACCCATTTTAACTATTAAACAGAGAACCTTAAAAAAAATGTGGTTCAAAGAACATTAGTTTTTTGAACTATGGTAGCAGCTTTAGCTCAAATTCAGTTTCCTCTTTTATTTTGCTCCCACGACGTGGTAAAACTATTTGGCAGCACTCACAATTGTCAAAAGGGAAAACTATGGATTAGGAGCATTTCTACAGGACAGGTATTTATCAAGCTCCTCAGGAATACTCTAAAGAATGCTGTTGAGAATTGACTAAAGAGTGAAAAAGTTCTTGGCTCAAAGCTGTGTTTAACATCACAGTCTCACGTTCAGTGAAGTGTAGGACTAAATCACTCATGAAGTCATTCACGTAGTAAATTAAAGACGAGCAGTTTCCTGTTTGTTCTGACCATTTCTTGCTGAACTGGGTTTGCTTCTGTTGGACTGCGCGGGGCTTTGTTGGAAACTAGTAACGATGTGCGGAGCTGTAAGTGCCTTAATTGTTTCTGTTGTGTCTGTAACAACTTCTAAAATTAATAAAGATGGAGACGGAGCTTCCACTTAGAACCAGCTTTACTGCAGAACGAGCGTCAACACATGGCTGCGCAAATGTGATGAACTATGAAGTGCGCTGTCATGCACAAAAGGGTGATATAACTGCTTGGATAAATAGTCCACTACAGTTTCCATGACAACTTGGCAAATTGTTGGTTGGGATGGTCCCAAAGCATCAGCATAACACTGCTGCATATTTCCTGTGGCGAGGAAACGAAGCGTCATCACTACCTTCACTTCAGCTGAGATGGCATTACTGCGTAAAGTTGATGGTGAGATGATGATCACCAAATCTGTATCCCTGCTCTGTCCATTTGATATTGTTTGACTAACTGAAAGTCAAACATTTCCATCCTGGACGGTTTGTGTACATTCCTGTCTTCTCAAATCCATCACAGGCCTCTAGTGGCAACTCCTAACCAGTTGAGAGACCTCTGGGGCGGTCTTAAATAACTGGGGGAGTAAGAGTGATTCCTAGCCTTAAGAAATTTGATAACTTGCACTTCAGTGTAAAAGTAGGAATAAATTTCTGGAATTCTCAGACTAAAATGACACTTTAAGAAGTCTGATAAATACAGGCCCTGATCATCACCATTACTGTGTGGACCTTTCCTTTAATGTGACTGCAGCAGCTCTGACTTCTGCTGTTATTGAAAGTGATATTATATATACACATTAGATATTTTTTGATATACAATTTTTACATTACTATGCATGTCTGACCTAGTGACAGAAAGCTGACCAAGAAGCTGACCTGCTGGGCTGCTGTTATATGAACTGTAATGGGTGCATGTCTGACAGGTGTTCTGTGCAGAAGCTGCAGGGTGTAAACTGATTGTTGTGTATCTACCTGTTCTGTAGAGCTCTGTGGCTCCCTTGAAGAAGCGTGGGAGAGCTGCCTCCAGGATCATGATGAAGTCCCCCAGCTCCTCAGTTACTCCAACTAACAGGTACTCATTCAGCAGGTTGTATTTCGCCTTTTCCAGGGCCCATCGACTGCCTACATTCCTGCACACCAAAAACCCAAAAACAACATTACATACTGAAGTCAGCTGCACAGAATGACATATTTGCTAAATTCTTAAAATTTAAAGAGAGATTTCACCAACTTTATTCATCAAAGAAGAAATGGTACCTCCACCACATTGGTCCGGTAATATTTGGGTCAGGGCTAGTCTACTCACCAGCACTCTGATTCGTGGCCGCAGAAGAAGGGGATCTGCAGCCAGAGCTTCTCAGGTGCACAGTCTGACCCCCCTGATGACACACACTCATCAAAAGTCTAAAACACAACAGAAGAAAAGTTAGAACTAGAATATCCACATAAAAACAGGCAGTGAGACAAAACGTTTCTTTAAAACAGACGAGTGAGCTGAAACCAGACCTTCTTGTCTCCTTGTTTTCTTCGTCGAAGGCCAGGTCTGTAGTCGTCTCCAAAGCGTAGGAAGTAGTAGTACGATACAAGGCGCTCTATAGGATCCCGCACTACATTTATGTACATCGGCTTTCCTTTCACACCATATCTGAGAGGGGAAAAAAAAGTCAAGACCATTTCTTTCATGAAGAAAAACTTATACCATTACAATAACTGCAAACGGTGAGAACAAGAATGCTATTAATCCAACACTGAAACACAAGTTAGCGATCAATACATGACCTCCCTTCATCTGCTGTCCTAACTGTGTGGAACTCATATTAATCAATATTACTGGTCTAACAGGAAATGAAGGGCCATACTTTGAGAAGTCTAGATAAGCTACATGGCCGTGGTAGAAGCCAGGTTTCATCTCCCTCCACGTGGTGATGTTACGAACAAAGCGCACCTGCCAATAAAGATAATGAGAATTCACTTTAGAGCAGAAATAACATACAGCACAAATAAAACAACACATCTTAGCTGTATGATGTTTGATATACGCATCATTTAATCTTTGCTAAATTTCAATGCAGATGTGAAAGTTAAGTGAGAATCCAAATATACTCTAGGATAACCTGGAATAGAATCCTGGATACAAATGCAATGTAGCAAATTGAACTGTGTCGGCGACGTGACTGCTTACTGAATCTTTCATCTCTGAGCATGTGCACAGTGTGTTTGCAGGGATGGTGGGGCTGCTGAGAGATAGCAGACAGGATATTACCTTGGCACTGGCAGCCAGACATAACAATAGTATAGTTTTGGGATGTCTGCATACTGCTGTCAGTGCATCTTTGGTCGCAGTGGACTCTGTCGTAGGCAGCAGATGTCATTGGGTTTTATTATGTTAAGTGTGGAGACAAATACTGAGGAGATCATTTTGAAACAAAACAGCTACAGACATAAATTATTAACATGGGCCGATGCAGTCTACCGCTTTACATGCGCTGGTTAGGTGCCAAAAATAAATTAAAAAAAGACTAAACTCAGCGCAGAAGAAAGGCTTCTATAAGGTAAACAAGTATTCTAACTAGAGACAAAATAAAAATAAAATAATAAATAAATAAAAATTCCAAGCGCTCTACCATCTTTTATCTTTGTGAATGTTTATTGTAATTGATGCTGGAAAACAGTTTGTGGGTATATTTAACTGGGGTCTGGACTTTTTTTTAACTTACACGAGGATTTAAACCTTTTCATTCACATTTTCAATGTAATTCGTCTCTTTTTCCTGCTTAACACAAGCAACCTGGGAGTACAGTTTTTCTTTTGCAAAATCCACTATTTTGCAATTTTCTTGTCAGATTCCCATTTCTGATTTTCTTTAAAGCAGCACAAAAACATTTCTTTCATCTTTGAAATACCGGTTTTAATTTCATTTTGAAGGAATACTTGATTACTTTTCAGAGGCACCGTCTATTTCTTAAAGACTCCTGTTCCTAATTTTGGTAAAACAAAGTAACTTTACACTCGTGGTCTGATTGTCTGAAGCCACTACGTCGCACATCAATAATGATAAAAAAAAAAATGGATCACAGAGCTACAGTCAACATCATGGCAGAGGTGACTAAAAGGCTCAAGGAAGTAATGTTGGAAGATAAAACGAGAGACGGATCAAGCAAGAAACCAAACAAATCAGTGTGAAAAAAAAGCAACTTAACTTCCACGCTTAAAGGGGGATCTGCAGAAATACAAGCTACAAAAGTTCCTCATGCTGCCTAAAAGGTCTAACCTACCAATTTCTTAAAAGAAGGAAAAAAAAATAAAATAAAAGAATGAAATTTCTTAGGGCTGTGGATATATTTCTTTACTCATACAGTCAGATCATAATACTGCCCCCTGCAGGCTTGCATTGTAAAGCACTTGACATGATCGGTGCGTCATGTCCTTTGTACCCTGATGCGTCCATCACTCTGGCACAAAATAAATCTGAACCATGCTGTCTTTGTCTATGCTCTACAGCAAAATCACTTATCAGTGAGACTAATTGGGAAAAAAAATGCATCAAGGATAAAGCTTAAGCATTTTTTCTTCCAATTAGCATCACCGATAAGTGGCTTTCTTAAGATTAAGCAGCTATTTAGTCACAATACCTTGAGTTGTCGTCACACTGAGGGAGTAGAAATGATCTTCATTCAGTGATAATCTTTGGTGTGAGTTCTACTCTTGATTTTCTTTAAAAGATTTTAATAAATGTTTGAGGTCTTCAGTCATGATCACCTACAGCACTTTTTTTCAGACCACGTTTCATCCTTGAAGTTGACAGATCATCACCAGTTTCCTTCTGGGTTTTAATGAGTTACACAGTTTTAGAAGTTTTTGTAGTCTTCTGATATTCTTAGTTCTTTTGTTTGCTTGACGTGGTCGCATGTCAAGTCCACTTCAGAGGTTGGTAAGAGAGAGCAAAACTAATAACATCCAGTTAACAACAACAAACATAATATAAAAGCACCATCTACAAAAACACAATTTGAAATTGTCAGGATGTAATGACAAGACTTCAGAAGGAATAAACGATTTAAAGTTTGAAATTAGTTGTCAGAAGTGTATGATTAAATGTGGCCCGAAGACATGACCACAAACTCATCAGACAGAACATGATCAGGTTGGTTAATGAAGCTTCTGGCTTCTTGACCATCTGATTCTTCCAGAGGGAACAAAAGTCTCTCTGGCTCTGACAATCTTGAAAGCAAAGCTTTACGTTTCCTGCTGTTGTCATGAATCGTTAATACACTGGATCAACAGATAAAAGAAAAAAAAAATACTTTAAATAAAATATTAGAAACTAATAAATAAAATAGAATCCTCAACATTTAAAAAAAAACTTCAGCTTTTATCAAAAAAATTATCTTTGCTGACCTCATCTGACAATACAAATTGTATTAAAGATGCCATAAACTGCATTAATTGGCTGATCAAATTTGGTTTTTAGAGGTCTCTAAGTGTGTCCCTGTGAAAATCTCTGTGATTCTCTCTGTCATGAGCAAAAGCTGGTCATTAATGATTAAGTTGACTACACTCTGATTGGTTCTTGTCATGATGAATGAGTTTATCCTGACATGGAGCATTTTTATGATCGACTGTATGAGAGCCGCCCAGCTCAAACAAACTCAGATCAAAGCTGGTGAATGAAGCTAGTTCAGAGAAAACACTGGACTCATCATCTCTCAGATACATCTCAGTCACAGATAAAATCGAGGTCCAGCATTCAATGATCCAAACTTGGCCGGAACCAGCAAGACCGCGGCGTCAGCTGTTGGTGGAGCTGAAGACAGAAGGTGGAGGTTGTGGACATTCCCAGCACAGCACAGACAGGAGAGAAGGAACCGCGGGGGAAGCCTCGACAGGTACCAACCAGGTGTCAAAAGGATCAGACACACACCGCGATACAGAGAAGAGATGCAGTGGTAGTCAGTCTAGGATGCTGCAAAAAAATTTTCAGCTTCACCAGCGACTGCTACGTCTTCAACAGGGAAGGTGGTAGTTTCACTGTGGAAGTGGAGCTGAGGTCCTGGAAGGTGAGCGAGAATCCCCAGTGGACGCTTTACCTCTAGCATAATTGGTCTTAATTTGATCTTTTCCACTCACATTACTGACAGCTCCTCGTTTGAGTGTCTTCTGCTGAATGAAGTCTTCTAGAAACAGTCTGAAGCGAAGAACAAATTGTTTTTCATCCTTAAAACAACAACAAGGGCAGCACGGTGGCTTAGTGGTTAGCACTGTTGCCTCACAGCAAGAAGGTTCCTGGTTCCAGCCTCCACAGGGGC
>JBAMYA010000019.1:1736215-1749357 GCA_037176975.1 Arrhamphus sclerolepis | reverse complement strand
AGCTGGGATAGGCTCCAGCAGACCCCCGTGACCCTGAACAGGAAATAGCGGGTATAGATAATGGATGGATGGATGGTTTGAATGTGTATGATGATAAAATCAAAACTGCATTTCATTTTATTGAAAAATTCAACTCCCTCATTCATTCTCACTTTTCAGTTTCACTTCTCTTCATGCAGATTCAGTTTTTCAATTCAATTTTTTTGTGCCAGACATCTGGGTCCTGGCATCAGGCAAAACGTTATCTTTACTTGGTGTAAACACCTGCAGGGGTGATGTGCAGTGATCAGCAGCGATACACTTGGGTTTGTGTAACAAAAAAAAAAAAAAGTGCAGTCCAAGTGCAGTCTTCCAGCATCTACACTGCATGGCCCTCCATTGTCAATGTGTGCTGACTCTCCAAAGTTATTCTGGGGTGGCTCAGTACACTCCACATCCTGTCTCCCAAATGATCTTTAATATTTAGCTTGGACTGCCCTGAGATGGTCTCAGTGCTTCCTCCCTCACTGTGATGGCCTGTGATGCTCCTCACAATGACTTTGGGGTGGTCTGTGATGCTTTGAGAAGTTCTGCAATGTTCTCTATTCCGTTTCCAAAGTGGTCCGTGACGCTCGTTCCCCTGTCATTAAGGTGACACTCCTCACAAATTTCCTGCCTCGTCACCACCTGCACTTCACTCACTGATGTCACCTAGGTATTTGCCATAGCACCTGCCATGGCCCACATCAAAGGTTTTCATTGCTGCTTTGGCACAGACTAGACTTTCATTGGTAATGCCCTGCCCTGCACTCCCTGCCTCTGCTGCAGACCCAGACTTTGCCTCTCCTGCAGTCTCAACCTACCCTGGCTGCAGGCCCTGATTCTGGCTCTTCTGCACCTCTTTCCCTAGACTCCCAGTGCACTTCCTGTGAGTGGCAAATCCAGATCGACTACCCGTACCTTACCAAGACTTCATTTTCACTCCTCTACCTCTCTTCCTGTCTGCAGGCCACTGCAGACAGGAATTTCTTCTGTCTTGTTTGCCCTCCATGTGCCCCTAGAGCAGTTCCTCCTGTCCCATCACCCCCAGGATCTTCCCAGTACTGTTTTGTCATGCATTTATTTTTCAAAGAAAACATGTTGAACCATAGGTTTATGGCACATGTAAATGTACATTTTCAACCACATGTACATGAAGATTTTGTACATTGGGGTGAGCTCAACATAATTCACTTTCATGTAAAGTAAGAAAAGGGAGGATAAAAAAGAAGATTTCAAGAAAAAATAACTTTCTGGCTGTTTTTTTTTTCTTCTTTTTTTTTCCCAGCAGTTATGATATAAGATCTAATAAATCAAAGCAAAATCTGGTGAAAAATATTGAACTAAGTAACATTTTCCAGTTTCCTTAGATACTGCAACTGCATTATTCTAGATTTAAGCCTGTAATACCTTATATACAATATGCTCTACACTGCTTTCAGCTGTTAAGCACAGAGTGTGGAAATGTATTTTATATTGTGTGACACTAGTAAAGCTTGTGCTTGCTCAGCTAAGCTATGGATGTCTCATCAAATGCCCATTTGATTCCAGAGAGCAACCATCTTTTCTGCAGTTGACTGCATTTTTACATGACGGGGGAGTGGAGGATAGTGATGGTGGAAGGGGGTGGGGGTTGGAGACAGAAATGAAGAAAATCTGCCCTGAAACCTTCCAAATGTTCTAAAGTATCCTCCAAAAATACTTTAGAAAATGTCCTGCTTAATCCGACATATGGAGAATAACGTGATAAATGTTCATTTTCAATCTGAGTGTAATTCTCTTACCTGGCAGTTCCAGTATGGAGAAATGAGGCCTCTGGTTCAGTGTCCCTACACACAATCTCCATAAACCAGACTGTGTGTAACATTTGTTACTTGAAAGATGGTCTCGTACACTTCACAAATATTAGAGTTGCAGCTCATGTTTGCTCAAGTGAGGAAAACATTAATCCTATAAACTGAAGTTACAACCAATGCCAGAGTCATGAAATCCTGCTTGTTATATATGATTAAAACACTACAGCAGACCTTACCTCCAAATTTCAAGTGCCAACAAGTTTCTTTCCTTCATAAGAGAATGCATGCACTGACTTTTTATCAATAATATAAAGAAAATCTATGAAGAACCATTAAAACTGTTATTTAAAGAAAAAAAAAAGAAAGAATAACAGAGCAGACTCTAAACATGGAAGAGTGGTCAAAACGAGGACACTGTTTAGAAATGCTTGGAGTTTCCCAAGAAGCATCTGTGAGACGAAGACACTTGTCCGATGACATTATAACTAGTGTAGAAAAAAACCTAAATGCAGCATAGAAAGTCTTTCATCATGTTGAGAAGACCAAACCCACAGTAAGAAATGGTTGCGGCAGCATCATTCTGCAGGTTTCTTTTCACAGGTAGAGATGGGAAGAGTGTAATGGACCCTCGGCTTTTTTCAACATGGAGCGGAGAGAAACACTTGACTCCAAATAACATTAAAAAAAAAGAATTCATTATTTTTCTCTCATTTTGCATTACTGATCTGGCTTTGCTTTGCTCATTGGCAGTTTACAGAAATAACAACCACTTTTTTTATTTTCAAGAATAAAGTCACAAAAGGAAGTAACACTTCAAAAAGTAAAATAAAAAAAAAAAAATTAAGATAGCACAATTCTTTGCAAATGTACTTGCAGATGTTACGTTATGACATTTGGTATGACACAATATGATCACTTCATACCATAAATATTGTGGAAAATATAGCCACAAATTATAGAGTTCTGGTAAAATATTTAGTGAGCTCTCAGTGAACTCTGATCACCAAAATCCATACAGTTCCTGCTTGAGTCATTGTGAACTTTTATGCAAAATGTGTAAACATTTCCCCAAGAAGGATAAAGTGACAGAATACAGCTTCTCTGTGTTTATTACTCAACATCAAGTCACTCTGCATTCAGCTGGCTGCTCTGAACAGATTTAAATGTATAGTTAAAGGGGACTTTTCTTCTTTTTTTTTTTTTTTTTTACTGTATTCCTGTGTTATTTTTACAAAACCATATCAGAAATAGATGTCAGGAAATTGTGTAAAATTTAAAGAAGAAAAAAGCTATAATGCACTTTCTTTTAATATGGTAAATGTAAATTCAAGAAGAAACTGTATCAAAGTGCCTTCCCTAGAGAAGTTAAATGTTTCTTAATGAAATTTAACAACTATAAAATTGTAGTAATTCATGATGCAGTCCCACAAATAGCCTACCTCAAAGTGTGCAGCATAATATGTCACTGTCATTTTCTATGAGAGAGAGAGAGAGAAAAAAAAAGTTTGTGTGACAGACCATGAAAGAAAATTTCCCCACCAGCTTCTATTTTGAACTCCAGTCAAGAGCACCATTACTACTCAAACTACAATACGAAAACACTAGAAAAAGATGTGCTGAAATGATGAAAGGCTGTCCCAGGAAATGGTAGAAAAATAGCCCATTTACTTTCTTCCACCTTTTGGGAGTCTAAATGGATTTTATTCAATAATCAATGCACTACCACCTGATGCACACTAGAGAGCAGAGTGAGTGCACCGAACACAGGCACCGTTTCATGGCATCAGGAACTCCTCTAATATAAAAGCAGGTCAGAAAGAGGACGATCAAGAATTCAGTTAATCATTGCTTGCAGTGAAAAAGGCTGCTCATGGGAAAAATGACTTTCAATAAGAACTGGTGTACCATTTTACCATTTGGTTGATTCGATAAATAAATAAATATCAGTCACTAGGAACCAGAAGGCTGGCACAGCGAGCTGAGGTAAATGAGCCACATGCTTAGCCACTTCAAACCTCCTGACGATGAACGCTTCCTGGACAGCCGGGGAGACAGCTCCCACAAATCTGCTGCATTTGAAGAATGAGACAAAACTTCCCAAGGCAATTAACCAATCACAGCCCAACAGGACAGTGTGACAGAGTGCACACATCATTGGTCGACAGGCACACATCCGTTATGCTTTCAGTGGGGCGAGATCTAAATTAGAGAGCCAATTAACTCTGCTAATAGCCCTCTCCTATTTAATCTGGAAGACAATGGGGATTGAAGAGGAAGCTTTTACAATATCCTCTTTCTGCCACCATTCTGAGGGTCTGCGTTTGCCTCCTTGTTTTCACTTCAATTAGCTCAGTGCTTTCTATGATTAAGTACCTGTAATTATTTTTCAATTAAGGCTTTGATCTGCTGTGTACTGTATACAGCTCCTTAGCGTGCCTGGAAGAATGAGGATGAACTAGTAAATTTGTTCCCTTCTGTGTTGTGCTGATGAGGGTGCAAGCTAGATTAAGCTTGGTGAGCTGATGGGAGAGCAGCTGCAGCCACAAAACCTGATCGAAATTCTTCCCAATGTTCAACTTTTCTATTAAAAAAAGTAGATATTATGGGATTTTGAGCAACACTGAACTTGTTTATTTCCCTGGTGAAATATTTCTCCACATTATTCCAACATTTGTCTCCACACTTCCCAGATGTTTACAGACAGTTGTTAAAGGAAGATGTGCAATACTACACAATGGTCAACATCACCCTGTTCTAGTTTTTTCCAACTTTTTTTAATGATATAGTAAAATGTCTCAATTTCAACCTTTGATATATTGTTTTTTTATGTTATATTGTGAATGAAATATGGGTTTGTGAGATTTGCAAATCATTGTATTCTGTATTTCATTTATGTTTTACACAGGGTCTCAGCTTATTTGAAAATGTAGTTGGAAAAGAGGAATATATATATATTTTAACCTTTATTGCTGTTTGAGCTGTTTTTAAAATGAAAGCATACATTTTTCCTTCTTACTTGTACTAATTCATTTTTCTTTTCCTTTGACTTGAACTATTATCCTGAGTTCTTTTTTTAAACTTTCTGTCGCTTCCTCTGACGTTTAGAACACTCTGTGAGGAATAGATAGATAGAATAAGTGATTTTAAGTTTCATACTGTCATATATGCAATATGCTACATGAGACAATAACTTGAGCTTGTTTCCTTCAGGACCGCCATTAATAGCAACCAGTGGGATTGATACCCCCAATCACCAATCTGCAATCACTTCTTCTCCTCTTATTGGACCACCTGCCATGGGGATGCCACCTACTCTTCCTCCTCCTCCTCTTCCTCCTCAACCACCCTCTTCGTCTTCATCTGTGTCTCTTCGCCCCCAATATGTCCAGTCTGAATGTAAGCCGAGAGCATTTTCCTTTTCAGATTGGGGCTGTGTGATTGGTGGAGGCTTCAATTTGGCTTTCCATTTCATTTCTTTTTCTTTTTTGATAATGCCCCTTTTTTTTGTCCCGTATTTTTGTTTACTCACCTGCTTACTGTATTTTTTTATTTTTTTTTTACTGACTAAAACATTTTTAAGTCTGGTCACTCTTAAGTTCTTTGTTGTGGCAGTGTTGCCGATACAGTGTGTTAATATATGTATTTCTTGATGCTGCAGTAACAGCAGTGTGCCATAAGGTAGTGCTGTTAATTAACAAGTATCTGATGAGTTAAGGATGTGTGATGGGGTCTCATCTAATTTTGTTTATCAGTAGTCCTAATTATACAGAAAAAGAAAAGAAAAAACATGACTTCGTTCAAATGAAATATGTTTGTCATGAATCAGCTCATTTTCTATTTTCACTGGATAATTTGCATTTTATGGCACTTTTTTTCTAATTATGCGTTTTTATTTTTTTGTTGCCATTTATATAATCACTCATACTTTAGTGCACAGCTTCTACACTATGTTGTGTATTCATTTTTTCACATTTCCTATTCTATTAACTTGTGTGCTTGTCTGTTTTGATAATTATCAGATAATTATGATCCAGAGGGCTACAACCCAGAATCTCCAGGCTTGACCGCAGCAGGTCATAACTCATATCGTCAGTTCATTCCCCGGGTACAGACGCAGCGCTCCAACCTCATCGGCCTAACCTCCAACGAAGGGCAAGGCTCCAGAGGTAAAAGTGATTTCCTTCTTGGTGCTCATGTTTTTCCAGACATGATCTTGGTGACATGGGTCTTATCAGACTAACGTATAAGGAGGGAAAAATTCAATGCTAAAGCTTCTAATTTGTGTCTCGTGTATCTTGTAGCTGCCAACATAGTGATCCAGACAGAGCCTGACACTGCAGCAAGCAACCATGGAAGTAATGCGTCTCGTTTCAATTCGGAGCAGGACAGCAGGAAGAGGTCCATGGGACCCACTGCAGCTGAGGGGACAGCTGTTAAAAAGCCCTGGATGGAGAAGTAAGTCCTTACAGCTTTATGTTTTTGTTTTTGTTTTGTTTTTTCTTAAATTGGGTCAATTCTACGCAGCAGCTTTCCTGTGCTACAAACATTTCAACACAGTAACCAGCGGAAACATAATCAGACTGGTGCTTTTCCCTCCTGCCCAAAGTGAAGTCTTGATTGAAGCCAGGATTGACTCATCAGTCGATTCATCGTCTAAGCTGTGGGCAGCAGGCAACATCTCCATGACGACAGTGTTATTTCACTGCCAGATCTTATCTCGTAATCTTGTAACCAAGCAGGTTAACATTTGACTTGCTTCTGTGAGCTATCTATATTACTCAGGAATTTCAATATCAAGGGAAAAAAAATCTGAGCTTGGGTCATGAATCTTCAGCTGTCTCTTTGAAGCTCCTTTTTCAGCCTACTACATTACAGCTGTAGGAACCAGAGCTTAAACAGAGTTTAGGGGGGACCCTTTATTTCGAGAAAACAGCCCTAGTATGGGCATTACTTTTATTATGTTTGATTATCTTGACGCTCCATGGTGGAATGTATACATTTCATATTGATTGACTCTCAGTCATAAAGTTAAACGTCCCCCACAGCTCCTAAAATCTGCTAACTGCAAATTGTACTGTGGGAATGTTTAATGATTAATAAAAACAAGATTCAAATGCAGCCATTTCATATCAGTCTAGTGAAGCAGTGAATAAATATCAATCTCAGATTATTTTTTTTCTTCATCCCGGCAGAAATAACATTCACAGTCTTGTTGAATATCTGAAACATTGATAGGTTGCGTAACACTTCCTGATTTGAGTGCTCTGTGTAGACAGCTGACGAGCAAAGCACCTCTCCACTCTGGTGAGGAGAGATGTTATCAATTTGATTGACTTTATCTGGCTAATCTACACTCACTCAGACTTATGTGGAAATACAAAAGATCCAAGGCTAAAATAGTTTTACCTCCTTGAAAAAAAAAAACAGTCTTTTTTCTTTTCTTTTTTTTTTTTCTTTTGAGAAATCAATATGTTGTTTAATTTGTGTCCTTATATTATTTTCTGAAATGAAATGTCCAATTGTAGATGTCAGCATTACAACCTGCTCTTATTTTAGGACGAACTTCAACAATCAACACAAGAACATTTTTCCCAAGAGGAATCACTATGTGAACACGAAGTTGGAGGTGCGCAAGATCCCTCGTGAGCTTAACAACATCACCAAGCTCAATGAGCATTTCAGCAAGTTTGGAACAATTGTCAACATTCAGGTAAAGTACATCTTCAGTGCTGAAAAGATCATTTTGATCAGTGTGGAGAACAGTTTATACTGTCACATGCAGGAAGCTGACCTGTATATTCTACCCTCAATCAAGGTGGTGTTTGGTGGAGACCCAGATGCAGCACTGATCCAGTACACAAAGAACGAAGAGGCCAGAAGGGCCATTTCCAGCACCGAGGCAGTCTTTAACAACCGCTTCATCCGAGTTTATTGGCACCGTGAGCCTGGCGCAAACACTACAGGCCTTCAGCAGCAGGAGCAGAACTCAGTGAGCCAGACAGCCGGGTTGGCACCCAGCCAAGGACTCCAGCACAGCAACATGCACAAGGTGACTGCAAAGAGTTTAAACGCACTGGTGTCATTTTGTGTATGCTTATTTATTTAATTCTTCACACGACCTCTTCTTTTCAAACATTTTCTTCATGCAGGGGATCAAGCAGCACAATCCAGCTGCCTACGTGTTGAACAAAACTGTACCCAAGCATCACCAGAATACACCTGCTGGCACTACGAACACGACGAAGACGGACAGCCTGAATCCGAACCCTGACACTGTCACTGTATGTTTTAACCTTACGAAAACATTCGGTTCAATTCAATTCTAAAATACTTTATTAGTCCTCAAAGGGAAACTCAGTACATTGTGCTCACTGTGCTATTGTGATTAAGTTGACCAGATTATGCAGCTCCATGAGGCTGTACATCAGTACAGTGGTGCTCTGGGATGCATGCAAAATGTATTGGCAAAGTCTGCCTTAAGGGCTTTTTGTGAGAAAGCTTTTCTTCATCAGGGAGGTCAGATGAGGTGTTATAAAAAGCATCAAGACTTCGTAGGAGGAGGATTTATTGGATAAAAATACCACAGAAAGTTCTTTCCTGTCTAATTTTTGTCCACTATTGCATTACATTATGCATATTATAAATGCGTACTACAAGGAGTTATTATATAGTAAAGAGTTGTTTCTGTCTTGTTTTGATACTTTATAGACTACATAAAATCTTTTTTTTTTTTCTTCCCTCTGTGTGGCATTTAGGTGGCACCTGTGCTGGCAAACACCCAGAAGGCTCCCTACACTTCCACAGCCCCAAAGTCATGCTCAAAGAGCCTTGGGAAAACAGGGAAAGCGCTGGAAGCACAGGAAGTTCTCAAGAAGAAACAGGCATGTTTCTTAAGTTGCTTGCATATTTTGGCCGCTTTAGGAAATGAAGAGCCAGAATTGGCCATTTGTTTCTCTGAAGGGCTTTGAGTGAGCAGCAGGAAAATGCAACGGTTGGTTTTCTCTTTCCCCATTTAGGAGGCATTAAAACTCCAGCAAGACATGAGAAAGAAGAAGCAAGAGATGTTAAAGGCACAGATTGAATGTCAGAAAGTGAGTCATTCATCCCTGATCCCTGACGAGTTCCTGGTATCCTTTTGCTTGTGTACCACAAGTACCCTTTTTCTCTTTCTCTGACTCTCCTTTTTCTTCCAGGTGCTGATAAATCGCCTGGAGAAGAATCGAAGTATGAAGCCTGAGGAGAGAGCCAACATCATGAAAACCCTAAAGGAGCTAACAGAGAAGATAACCCAGCTGCAGAATGAAATGAACCCTGCCTCCCAGGTCTCAAATAGCAAAACCAACCACGGCCAGCCCAAGACGAAGACTGATGTAAGTTTGGAATTGGCAGAACAGGATTCTCTCTCAATATGTGTGGAAAAAACTTTATGTATTAGATTGGTATGTTAATGTACATTTCTAATTCCAGCTTCACATTTTGCTTTTGTGTGACTCTGTTGAACCAATGGTGCACATAAACAGATCTGATCTTTTTTTTTTCTTTCTTTTTTTTTTAATCACACAATATCAGGCCCAGAAGGCATTGCTTGATGCTGAGCTAGACTTCCACAACAAACTGAGCACTGGAGAAGACACAACAGACCTCAAAAGAAAACTGGGGCAACTGCAGGTGGAGGTAAGAACACATCTAAGTTGTGCCATTGATGCCAAAACTATAACCCTAAAACTACGTTTTAACTTAGAAGTCGGTCTCCCAGCAATGCTTTTGAACGAAAACGTGTCCTCATAATGATAGAAAAGTTTGTGCGCATGCACACAGAACACTGAACCATAATTACTGATCTGAAAAGATAGCCAAAACTGGCAAAGACACACTCGCACGCAGACGTAGAGACACCGTTGTGCATCATCAGCTTATTCTTGAGAGCTGAGTCTGAGGATGTCATACCAAGAAATGCCAGAGAGGATGTTTGCAGAATAGATTGCAGCAAAAGTCTTATCTGTGGAGGAAGTAAAGAAATGCTGTCTGCATCTGTGGCAATGGTGACTACTGAAATGAATGAAACTCTTTATCTGCAGTGAGGAAATAAAACAAATACAATTGTTCTTATTTGCTCATCAAACTAAACATGTTCATTTCTGACTAGAGCTTATACTTTTTAATGTTCAGAGCTGAGTGAGTCTACATGGACGTTCCTTTTTCATAATAATTCAAATTGTAAAAGTCAATAACAAGATTACGTCTGACTGATTAGGGTCATACATAGCTGGTCTAGTTTTTACATTTTAACACTTTTCATGATGTAAAGAGGATGGTGACAGACCATATCTACGTTATCACTTGCACACAATGACTTTTCTAGTATTAACAGAGGAAATAGCAGTTCATTTTGACAGTTGTTTCCCCCTTTGACAACATTAATCACCATTTTTCTTCAAACCTAAAATGCAGAACTGATTTGATTCACGCTGTTTTAGTCCATAAAGAGGTTTTAGACTCTTTGTCATCCCCCAACAGCTGTTGTATTTTTTCCCTATTTTACAGTTATTTTAAAAGAAAAAAAAAAAATCACTACATGTACAGAGGTGAGATGTAATAAAATCACAGCAACACAGCTTTGGTTAGCAACAGCCTGTCGTTTTTTTTTTTTGTCTTCTTTTCTTTTCTTTAACCCCAGGGTCTTTAATTAGCTTGTCGTTAAAGATGCATATAACCCCCTTCCCTCCCCCTTCCCTCCAAACCCAGCTCTGCTTCTGCACATTAAACTGCAGCCACTTAAGCAAGCCCAGAGGAACGGCCGCTAACGAACCAAAATCAGACACATGTCCTTACACTGATGGAGCCCCGTCTCATTAAAGTTTAAGTCGCTGGTCTATGGAAGAGAATCGCAGGATGACAATTAAAAGCAGAAGTAAGGGAGGGACAAATGGAAGAGGGCGCAGCAGCGAGGCTGTGGGGTTGTTAAGAAGTGACATGTCGCTTTAAAAATGGAGGAGTGACAACTAATGGGAAAGGGAAGAGCAGGAGATGAGAGTTTAGGCTCTGAAGACGTGGTATTTTTTTTTTCTTTTTAGCGCTGTCTTTCTATTTTTTTTTTTTGCACTGTGATGCATTTTTAAAAGTTGTTCAAATTGGAAAGAAAGGTCAAGTCTCAGTGTTTTTGTTGTTGTTGCTTATACAGTTTGTGTTCAAAATAATAGCCATTTAAAAAAAAAAAAAGAAAACACTCGAAATTCTTAGTTTTTATTTCCTTGCATGTAAATGCACTGGGAAATCTGCTCATTGTATTCCAAAAATTTCCAAAGAAAAATGTTAATTTATTATTACTTTATAATTTATTACTTCACTGAAAGTGAAAGGGAATATCAGAGTGATTCTCGTTCCAGAAGGACTGTTCAGATAAACGGCGTGCTTTGATTTAGAGAGGAAAAAACGTCTAAAGAAGTGCAAAAAATGATAGTTTCAGGTGAGCAGACTGTCTCAAATGCTTTAAAATGGCAACCAATGGATGGAAGAATAGCCAAAATGGCAAAGAACCAGCCAATGATCAGCTCTGGGATGACCAAAAATGATCTTAAGTTACATGTGAGTATTAACCCCTAACCATACCAATTAACCCTGTATCAAGTCCCGCCCATAGTCACGCCCCTCTTTCTGTTGCTAGGTCGGACAAAATTATCACCTCTCCCGTCCACTCCCATTGTAAAAATGGGTTTTTACATTGCTTTATTGCTAATTAATGCACCAAAGAAAACCAACAGCAACTGGATACTAATAAAAGGGAAGACATCAGGTACATGTAGTGAGTTTCAAAAAACAGGGGTTTTATGCAAAAACTGATGCTGGCAGCCTCCCATCAACAGACTTACCTTTGAAAACTGTATGTGACCATTTTTTGAGCCAGGGCTCTCAAAAAAGTGCCCCAAGCACACGTTTAACCATTTTAAGAAAAATGAAACGTTTTCACTGTTGTAGCTACAGGTTGTAGCCTGCTCTCTGCCTACTTTGTTTTGGTGGAACAGCTCAGATTTCTGCCCGTTTGGGGATAAAAATACGCTGCACCTTCACTACACTGTGTGCAATGTGTTCCCAAGTGTTCTTTTTTACTAAGACAAAGTTCAACAAAAAGTAATCCAATGATTTAAATGTTGATACAAGCAAATAAAAACCATACTCTTTCCATTGTTGTGAATGAGAGAGACGGATATTTTGTCCAACTGGATTTTCTGCCCCGGATGTAGAAACGGAGAATGATTTTTCTGGTTGGTCAGTCAGGGACCAATCAGAAGGCTGATCAAGGGTCAGTTAGTAGAAGTCCGAAGCCCCTCAAAGTGGAAATTGATGGGTGGGTGGGTAGATGGATATGACTTTATTAATCCCGAAGGAAAATTGTTTTTTTTTTTGTTTGTTTTTTTTTTTTATTATTAAGCCACAATGCATTGAAGACAGTGAAGCATGGTGGTGCAAGCATCATGATATGCAGATGTTTCTCAAACTTAAGTTGTCGGGCATATTTACCACATGCCAGGGATCTAAACACACTTTTTTTTTTTTTTTTTTGTCTAATCACTCTCTGTAACGCAGAAACAAATTTGATACAGTTTTCTTAATCTTTTCATTTAGAATAGACTCTGCAGTGTTCCCAATGCATTTGTGTGTTGAAAATTAATGCAATTATAAGGATTTTGAGCTTTTCTTGCTTTTTTTTTTTTTTCAAACTCTGCTATTATTTTGAACACAATAGCATATTTATTTGTATAGAATACAACAAATCAGTGGAATAAAATAATACTTTATTGATCCTTTGCAGGAAATTGCATATGTACTGAACAAATACACACTGGCTCAGTTTGTGTGTTACCTCAGTTTAGAACTGGAATTTGATTTCTTTCCTGTTTTAGGCGACACGGTTGGGTCTGATCAGGCCTCCAGCAGGTCGAGGTCGGGGTCGAGGAAAGATGACGCCAGAGCCTGGTGCGATGCATATGGTCCGGGGCAGGAGCCGAAGCCGGGAGATGGCAGCTCGTGGCGGAATTGTGAACCGCATGGTGATCGACCACAGACCCAGAGCCCTCGCTATTTTAGGATTTACACAGGAGGAGAAGAAAGAACTGATGCCGCACTTTGTGGTGAGAACATCATAAAACTGGCACAGATGTATAAAACACTTTTGAAGATGATTTGATTTTGACTTTTAATTTTCTTATTTTGCTGATCTTTTTTTTTTTTTTTTTTTTTTTTTTAAAGAGGTTTGGTGAGATTGAAGAACTTAGAGACCAAGATGCCAATAGTGTCATCATGACCTTTCAAACACGCAGTGAAGCAGAG
>JBAMYA010000019.1:1705893-1721597 GCA_037176975.1 Arrhamphus sclerolepis | reverse complement strand
TTTTCTGAAATTATTCCACAATTTTTAGATTCAGTTTGTCTCAGATTGGTGAATCTCTGCCCATCTTTATATCAAGAAGGCTCTTTTATATCAAGTCATGTGACTGACCTGTTGCCAATCAACCTAATAAACTGTCAAATGCTCCTTCATTTTTATCTTTTTCTATTGATGCCTTTTCAGCTTTATGTTGCCCCTTTTCCAGCTTGTGTTGCTGCAATCAAAATCAAAATGAATATTTTTTTTATGAAATGGTAAAATATCTCAGTTTCAACTTCTGATTTTTTTTATGTTCTATTGGAAATAAAATTTGGGTTTATAAGATTTGCAAGTAATTGCATTCTGATTTTATTAAGTTTTACACAGCATCCCAACATTTTTGGTATTCAGATTGTAAAACCCAGAGAAAATGCAACAAAATACTAGATGTGATTTATTTATTTATAATTATTATTATTATTTTTTTTTTTTGGTTCAGGATTCCATTTTTTTCTAACTCTCATGATAAATGAAAATAGTCACGTTTTTAAACATTTCAATATAGTAAACATCTTCCAAGACTGATCATTTCCTTGAAGAATACACAAGTCTCTTTAACTCTATTTGAAGCATGTGGCATCATTCTTAAAAAAGGCTGATATCTAACACGCTGGTTCAAAATCTTAGTCATAGATGTCGACAATGTCAAGGCCACACCATGTTATTCTGACATTCATTAAAGATGTCACAAAAGGATCTGATGAATGGAAGTAATGTCATCACGGAAGCTAAGCCTCCTATCAGGATAAATATGTTCCATCTCAAAATAAAGGTGATCTCTTTAACTTTCTATTAATTTTCCAGTGACGTTTGTTTCTGAAGGAACAAGCTGATCCAAACTATCCCTGTCAAATGTCTAACAACAGAGCTACCAGACCAACTAGGAGGGTCAAGGTGTTCTCATTTGTTCCCTGAAGTTTTTTCCTGCTCTTTTAGTTATTTTAATCTGTCAACTTCATCAACCAGCCAAATTAAAATGCCCTTTAGTCATTTCATCAGTAATAGTGCATCACATTTGAAATTCTAACCATTTGCTTTTAAACAGAACGTAAAAACACTTGAAAAACAAAACCACCATTGCCTCTCACAGAGAGGATATCTGCCTTTTGTGATTCAGGGAAGTATCTTCATGAGTTTAGATGGGTGGCATTTATTCTGATAGCCAAATGTACAGAGCCATTCGCCTCCCCGGGGTGGAGGCAGTGGACAGGTCTCTCCTCCACCTCTACCTAAGGCCCCAGACGTAGATGGGCTTTCGTTCCACGGTATGCTGGCTCATCTCTGTCCTGCTATGGAAGTCAGTGCTGATTAAAATATCCACACCACATCTGTATTTCTATTACCATTTCACTCAGCCAGCCCAGACCCTTTCAATTAAAGCTCTTGGGCCCAGATGAATGGAGATGAGGGGGTGAATGGTAGCTGACAGAATTACAAACGCTCACAGTCACAATTTATCCTCTTGACAATTAGGAGCAATTTGTTTCATGCTAACTCATCCTTAAGGTTTCAGAAGGTCTTGTTTGATATCAGCAGGGGTGGCTGCAGCTGTCACAATCCCTTAAGTGTCATATTCTGTTTTGATTATACACAGTTGACTGCACTTTACAGTGCATGTAGTGCTCTGCTCAGTCCTGCTCCAACACCTAAATTAAATGAGTTTGAAAGTGTTTATACAGGTCATGTGTCCTTGGATTAAATCAAATCTCGACCTTCAGGACACTGACTCAAGAAGAATACACTTCAAATCTTTGCTTCATTTAAAAAATACATCTCATTCCTGTGCACAGTAATCCCCCACAAAATTAGATTCACAATGGCAATTATTAAAAGAGGCGATAAAGTAATGCAGAATATGTAAGCTTTTATAACAACCTTTTAATTCCAGCTTTGAAAAGTGAGAAATGATGGTGACTTTTAAACAAGGATGTTTTAGGCGCCAGCACAATGCAGTACAGCTTTCAATGACTGAGCCACTTTCTTAAGCAGAGCCACTAAACTTCTGTGGTGATATTCCATTGTGCTTTGAAAAAAGGCTTTTGAAATGCATTAGCACTACATACTTTCTGAAGAAAGCCAGAGCACGGATTTGAAACACAGCTGTGCAACAAAAAAGAAAATAATAAATAAAAAAAAACCCCGAATGCAATCATTTTTTTTTTTTTTAAAGATTTGCCTGGCCCCTTTGAGATCTTTCTTTCATTGTTTCCTGACGACTTGATGCTGCAAAGTTCTATCTATTTTTTTCTTCCACTTCTTTTTCTTCTGCCGTAGCAAATTTGTTTTCAGGGTCCATAAAATAGCCTTTTCTTTTCTCAGGCAGCAGTGTATGCAGTGGAAAATCTTTCACATAATATATCCTTAAAAGCACATTACTGTGTCCCATACAGCGTTAAGAGTTAAGAACACAGTTAATATTTACAGTTGAAAAAAACAGGAGAAAAGGAAAGGATTTTGCCAGGGAATAAAACACCCCCACCCACGTATACACACTCACTCTCAGTGCAGCAGTTGAACAATTGCTATTCACAATTCTATCCTTAATTCCTAAGACCAACATAAAAGATGGGAGTTTAAGAATATAAGGATAAGCCCTTTCAGCTTTTCTAAGTCTTAAGGCTGGTTTATGCTCCATGAATACTGAGCATCGGCAGCCAGTGCTGTTGCCAGTCTAAATAGATATTACAATGATTTGGGAACAATGCATTCGACTGATTCCCTCAGACACAAAAATACATATATGTGTATATATAGTGAATAGGAGGCAAACATTAGCGTTCCCTGACAATACAAGTATTTTTGAGGTAGAAGGCTAGAGCAAGATTAATGTCTGAGTGAGAGAATGGGCGAGATACCACTTTGGGTGTTTGCAGGGAAAGCTGCAGCGGGAAGATGCTTTGAGAGTCTAAATCCCCCCCTCCCAGAGTACCGAGTACAATGCAAGGCTGCTGATACAACCAACCAACACGGGGTCACCTCCCCTCAGGGAGACAATAGAGGCACAACAACAAACTAGAGTAAGGAATCTCTGAGAAGTGTGGTGACACAAAGGCATCCAGACAAAAAAGCAAAGAGGGGGAAACAGAGAGGGAAAGAAAAATGCAAATTTCCAGCACTTTCCATCATGATTATTATTGCTAATAATGTTCAAGGGCTGCTGAATGTTAGTAGACGAAAATGACCATTCTCTGCAAATATCATGCTGTCCTGACGCTGCAGGCGAGAAAATGAAACTTTGGTACAAGTCAGCTTCTGTGGCACTGAATTGCAACACATGGATGCATTTAATATGCTAAAAGATGTTAGCATTGAAGCACAAGAGAGGTATGGAGAAGCAGTCCTTTTTTTTTTTTTTTTTTTTTTTTTTGCCACTTAAGCTTTCCAAACGGCCTCAGGGCTCCAGAACAACTCCGACCCTTGTGTCTCCTTTCCCAATCCAAGATTAGCCTGTCTTCTTGTCTTAATCCAGCAGAAACGCTGCATCCTGACTCCAACACCTCTCCACAATTACTGCACTCCATAATCCCCTGCCTGCCTCCATTTTCCCTACTGCTTTAAGAGGGGTAAAGATCAGGGGTGAGCACTCATCCCCAAGCCCTCCCCTGCCTCTCACCATGGCAGTTAAGTGTCTGTGGAAATCATAGAATGAGTAAGCCTTGTGACAGCTTATTAATACTTCTCTCTTCTCTAGGGTTTACCAATGGTCAGTCCTTAAGTATACTGTACTGGATTAAAAGGATTTGCTTGTAGCTCAGGTTAGCTTCTGCAAAGAGGTATTTCAGCGCAATTCTGCTGGTGTGTTCGTACTTAGATGTCACTTGAGGGGTCTGGAGTTGCATTGTGTGCCAGGCTGATGGTCTGTGAGATATTTTGTGGAACATGAGGCTAAGGTCTTTTTCATGGCCACTATCTGCTATGATTTGAAGAGGTACTTGATCCTCTTTAAGGAGAGAAAACGTTCAAGCTCAGGTCCTGAAATACAGCAACCAGACAAACTGAGCAACCAGATCCTTATTAGCTAAACTTTAATGGTGTTCTCTGTTGTTCCAGAGAATGACCACCACAGTTCTCCTCTACTTAAAACTGCTGTTCACTGCAGAGTACACGGCTGAGCAACAATGACTTTGGTGCTTACAGAGATGTGCTTAAATGAATCATCCTGCTGGCTTAGCATAGCTTGGCTGGCTCTGTGCTTTGGATGTCTTTAATGCGTTTGTTTGCCTGCAGGCCCTCCAATTCTTTCTCCCTGCTTTCTCTGCTTTCTAGCCCAGATAGATTATACGTTTATATAAATTTATTTCAAAACCTAAATTGACTTGAATCGATCAATACTTCATTGTGTGTGTGACGAAAGCTGCACAGGAGGGGGGCACCCAATATGACAGATGTTACAATTCAGATTTTTCTTTCATTCTTTTTCAAGTAAACACAATGGCATATCGAAAGGCATTTCAAAAGCTGTTTTAAATTGATTTAAGTTAGCTCCTTGTCATAAAGCTGTGTGTTCACAAGTATCACAGAGATGACTGGAAATGGGGAAAGAGAGTAAAAGAAAACTGCCTCCTCCAAGGAGTCTAAGCCATTGTAGGCTTCTACCCAAGCCTTAGATTTAAAAAGGGACCAGGCCTAGACAGATTTGCTCAGAAGTCTTTTCAGAAGATATTTTTTGAGCTGGAGATAGTCATCGTGGAGAATAAACAACTTACTTTCAGAGGAAGGGGGGAACATGAAAGAATACGGAGGCAAAAATGTCCCACTGGTAACAAAATCAAGGAAAATAGAAGGGCATCAGAATCCTCTGAGCTTCCATATCAAATGTCCTCCTCGATTTGGAATTCACAATAAAAAGACAGCACTTGTGCATAATATAGCGATTGACATGACATATCACTACAGCAGAGGAAGTAAAATAGGGAATGGAGAGAGCCTTTTATGTTCTGAAAATATATGATTAAAGCTTTCATGCTGGAACTTATTTTTATTTTAGCATAAAAAAGGTGCAATCTTAAGTTTTCTGTATTTGTTGGATGGATATCCATCACATCATTCAGTATCTTCCAAAATTATTGCTGCTACGTAACTGAATTAACCAACGAAAGTACAATTGAGTTGGAACCTCAGCTCTTCTGGCTACAGGAACAATGGCAGGGTTTCACTTCCAATCTCATCTGTCTGCCATTTAGCCAACATAATTTTGGAGTTTCCAATCTATCATCATTCATTCAGACAGAACGATGACCACAATTATACAGTTTCCTCCAACTGTAATAGATGGATGAGGAAAAGAGAAGATGGGCGAGTTTCTTGGAGCGAAAAGGGAGTGATGTCCTCCATTCTGAGCCGCTGGAGTCTCAGAAAGAACAAAAAAATGCAATTAGAGCTGCAGCACACTGTGAAGTGGTCATTACTACAGCTAATGAGTGTGCTATCTGTCCACACATTAAAGTACTTGCTAACGAGGGCCTGTTCATCATTGAGTGAAAACAAGTCATTGCATAATCCTATCTCCTGTTCTCTCATCTCCTGAGCAGGGACAGAAGCTCATTTAGGCCAGTGGTGATCAGAAGTATCCAAACAAGGATTTGACTTCGACGGTGTGACTTCAGCTCCTCTTAACATCATCAGAATACTTGTCTTCTGGTTCTTCTGTTGCTTTGCCACCTTTGTCAAACTTCCACTTTTCACTAACCCATATTTCGGGAAATTTTACTCCTTAATCATGTATTTCAGCATCTCAGATAAAATTACATTTGTTAAACGGTTCAACGCTACTTTAGTTTGGGCTACTTTCCTTGGAAGTAGTTTTTTTGGGGGGAGTTTCAACCAGCTGCCACAAGAGGTCACTGCATCCAAGCATTTTCCATACCAACTACTGTTTTTTCTGCTGTGTGGCATCCCATAAAGTAGGTTGATAAAGAAAAGACAACCAAGAGTTATGGCAGATAAAAAGGAAGGAAACATACTCCATCGGGTTCAGAGATTCTTAAATAAAGATGCTATCTGTTTGATTAATTCATGATTGTTAAACATTTCAAATCCTTCGACAGGGCAAGCAACTTCTTACCGCTTTCGGTTTAGAGAACAACAGCAACAACAAAAAACACACAATATAAAAATTGGATTTTGACCTTATTCTTACCCAAAGGAATCATTTGGGATGATACTGTTGTTGTTAGGAGAGAAGTATTCAGCTTTTTAAACAACAGGAAGAGCTTTACTGTACAAAGAGGACAAGACAAGGCAAGCATGTGTTTAATAGAGCGACTGAAACAAGACGGAATACGTCTGAATTGAAATGAAGGAAATAAGGAGATGTTGTATGTTTGTTTCCCTCCCATCTCCACAAGGCAAATTCTGGCAGTTACAATTGGATAAGCAAGTTTTTTGTTTTGTTTTTTTCCCCTCCACAGTTGTTAAACTACTCTGTGATGACTCATATTAGCCTCAGTAATTATGGTGAGGAGAAAACAGAGGGAAAGTTTTTCTTGTTTTTTTTTCTTCTCCTTTTTTGTTTGTTTGTTGTATTTTTTAATTGTGAAAAAAAAAAAAAAAACTTGAACAACAATCTGCTGCCAGATATGAAGGCTTTAACCTTGGGTAGCAATAATAACCACACAAACTAATACTGCTTGAGCTAAAAGTTGTATAAGCATCGGCAACATTTGTTGGTTTGAATTTTGATTATTTGAATCTGAATCTGAAGGACTCCAGTTTTTTTTTATTGATATGATACATTTTAACATGATTAATAAAGTCTAATTGTTAAAAGCAGGCCTTGTGGAAAGAGCATATCTCTTGTGCATCTCAAGAGTGCTTCTGATTACTTCCTCTCTATTCATCATTTTGTCATTTGGCCCTGAGGCATCAATAAACAACTGTCATGGATCCAAGTAATAGCAAATCAGTCAGCTTTCACAGCACAAAGCTGCTAATGCAATTTTATTGTTCATTATTTTATCATGATATAATATCTAACTGCCAGATTGAAAAGTTTCAGGTGAAATTGTGTTTCTATGAAGAAGATTAGCATCTTTCAAACCTGCTGCTTTCTCAGTCTGTTTTTCAATCTATTTTTTCACCTTTTCTTTTTTTTTGTAAAAAAAAAGAAAGGAAAAAGAAAAAGTATGTGATATGGTCTACCAGCTGTACCTGAACTGCGTCAGAGTGATGTGTGTTTGTGTTGTATGCATAGATAAACACAGACACAGATGTACAGCGTGATGTGTGATCAGAAGCATCAGAGGTTTTAACGGTAAGTAGCGCTGCCCCCAAGGGACTGCTGCTGTGCCTGGGCAAACATGTGGACCTTGTTCTGCCACCTGGGAGCGCAAAATGGAGAAGACAATCAAGATCAGACGCTAAGATAATCTCCGTTTAGGACACTACATGCATTTAAGACTGAAATGTGAGACTACATGGGAGTTGTTTTTCATCTGTACATGTTTGTTCGGCATACATATATATGTGTATATATATATATATATATCTACATATATTAGCTGGTGGTTTGCTTCTCTGAATGTGGCCAGGGAGGACAGAGAAGAAGGAAAAAAAGAGCCAAAGAAACACTGGGATTGTGCAATCCCAGTGTAATCTGAAGAGGGTGATTTTAGAGCATGCATGCACAGTTGCAAGATTGAACCCAAATAAATTCACTGTTTAATAGAACAAAATATGTGCACAAAACCAATTTCAAAGTGCCCATTTCAGGGTCAGCCTCATCTCAGCTGTGGTGGGCAGCAATCATGCTGCGAGCACACAAATGATGCTTAACCACAATTAACCCGGAGGGTGTGCCATTTACAACAACACCATTCAATCTCACTTTCATATCACCAACAAGTTAGAAGTTAAGAGATTGTCTTGGCTCTTCTCTCTTCAAGCATCAATAATTGATTGAGGGCGATGGGACACATGCGTATTGTGTCATAGGGGGTGATCCGCAAACGGACACCTCGAGTGGGAGGAGTAGTGTTCTGCTTGACCCAACCAATCCTCTATTATTTATTACAGCAAAAAGAATCATGATGGACGGGTTAGGGAGGTCAGTCCACATTCAGTGCTTCCCCATCCCATGTCCCCACAGTTTAGATTGAGCATTTTGCGCTACGCTGCCTCTCCCCACGCAGGCCCTGATTTGATATTTATATCAATCTTCTTTTTACCCTTCTCTTTATTGAGATTAGCACCTGTCATTTTTTTTTTTTCCCACCCAATTCTCTACACCCATTTTAATCCAACAGTGGCAATGTCAGTCTGTCATACTTTGCTCCGGAAGAATAAAATTCTAAATTGGCATATTAGTCTCACATAAATGTACACCATGCAAATCAATGCAACAAACCCAAGTACACCAGTACAACATTTTCTGGTGTAGCATTCAGCTGAAACAGAAAGTTTGATAATATTCATAAAGCAATACATGATATAACTACAGTTTTGATCCCAAATAGCAAAAAATGAAATGAAAAAGGGAGCAACTTTGGCTGACCTAAAAAGCAGCTTCTTATTTGTGATTTATTGCGTTGACAGCACTGATGGCCAAAGGTTAAACCAAAGGGCCATGGCAACAGCTTCAACCACTCCATATCTGTCTGCCAAGTCACCCTGCTATTGTTCAGAGCGGACACCAGCATCCTGCCCAGAGATGAGCCGGGTCAAAGTTCGGACCTCTAACACTCACACAGACACTAAGAAGTCACATCTAAGCATCACCGTGGCCCCTGACGCTTCAACAGGAGGTGAACCAACATGGCTGCCTAAACGCACTGCTCTTGATTGTGACGATAAATCAGTATGAGAATGTGAGCCTGTGAATTATTGATATTAATCCATCAATAGAAAGCAAACAAAGCTACACTAATACATTGCAAAAAAAATGGCAGGAACCTTTGAGCCCCTCATCAACTGATAAAGAATATTACACAACTTCAACTCTGAAACATTTAATTAACAATTTAAGTACACTGTAAATGTGTGTGCTATGTCACCTCTCCGCCACCACTGCCTCAAATGCTTGTAACAGTTTATAGTAACTGTTAGAAATTCCTCTCAGGTCTTTTGTTTCTCTAGGTATCTGGTTTCAGTCACAACAAATTAAATCCAACATGAATGATTTGGAAGATTTTCTGTTTTTTGTTTTTTTGTTTTTTTTGAAGAAAGATTATATCTTTACTGCAGAGCTTTTCACAACAAGAAGTCTGTCTTTTGTATGTGAGTGTACACATGAGTGTGTGGTTGGTAAATTTGTCTTGGTGGGTCACCTTGATCATTGCGGTGCACATGGCATGAGGGTCCCACTGCTGTCTCTGGCTCTGGTGCGCTTCGCTGAGTACTTCTTCAAGCGCAACACTCCCACTTCTGCAGGGATTTCCACACTCCAACACTTAAATCTTCCTCTGGGCCTCCATTGCTAGCCATTAGCGGTGGATTAAGAGCACGGGTAAACGTCAGATGAAGGGCGCTGGGTGCCAGCAGTCAGGTTTCTCTATAATTGATGTACTCAGATGGCTAACCATAGTTAGAAATGAGATAATCTCTCAATTTAAACTCATGTCTTAAAACTGTCTAAATTTAAGGAATTGAAAGCTGAAAATAACAAATAAAAAGTAAAAAGTGGCCTTTAATTATTATCTATTAGTTATTTTCTTTAAAAAAATCATTGTTCTCCATGTGTTACCTTGACAGAAAATGGTTGACTTTCCACTCATCATTATCTTGCAAATACATAAACTGGGCATCAATGCAAAATTTGGACAACTGATGATCAATATCACCTCATTTCACAGGCTTGAATGAGAGGTAGACATTGGGTTTGCCGTTAGCTTTGACAGCTTTGTTCCATCTCTTTGCAACATGGCACCATGTGGTTTGAGTAAAAATGGGCTTCAAAGGCTATCTGTACAAATCTATGGGTCATGTGACTGAATGCTTTGTCCATTAATGTCTATGCCAGTGACTGGCACTAGCTTGCCACTCCTCCACCTTGCTTAACTTCATTGCTACACAGTTTCAGGGCAAGGAACTCTTTTTTTCCATTGTTAATTTTCCACATCCTGCCATCACTGGCATGTTATCGTCATCAACGTCATTTTCAATGCAACACAAAATCCAAAAAAGGATGAGATGCTCTCAGCAACACTGGAGGATATCAAGAGAGGGCACCTCTCTGCCAGACCACTGTGGGCTTTTACAGGTTGCCATGTCTGCCAATACATGCATTACCAGTTGCTAACAATCTCCAGAGCACAGTCTTCTAAAAATTAAATACACAAAGGACTAATATTTCTAATATTCTAATTTCTTCGCTAATGTTACAGTTGGGGGCATCTGTAAAAAAACAAAAACAAAAAAAAACCAAACATGTTGAGTCATTTTATTATTTTTTTTCAGCTTTTTAACTTACATTAAAATAAAACTCTTTTTTTGCTATTCTTTTTTATTGCTTGTTACTAACACACTGAGCCACAACAGTAGCATACAGAAGCTTTTCAAAGCTTTTGTAACAGCTGCCTGCTGAGATTGGAAAATGGTGTGAGCTGTCAGACTTTTCATTTTACAGTTGCTGCCTGCAAAATGAAAGACAGTAAGGATGCTAAATGATGCTAAAAACAAGCTCTACACAGATGAACTAGTCTACAGAATCAGGTGATAATTATAGACAGTTTTATTTTTGCGTTGTCTTTAATAGTACACATAAGGCATTGAGTTTTATTGTTTTAGTTGATAAAAGGATATATAGCTTTTCTTTTGCCTGTAAACCTGATAAAAATAAATAAATAAATAATCCTGCTGTAAAAGCATTGCTGTTGCTAAGATATCTTCAGTGGAGGCTGTAAGATTGTGACTGCATAAGGAGCCTTCAGGCCTCACAACTAGGGACCACTGAGGTGCAACCAAGTGAATCAGAACGTTGAGCCTCTATTTGTCAAGAAGACAAAGGCCTGGTTTTCACACTATGGTCACAGTTGCATGGAGAAGAAAGCCGGACCCCGCCAGGTAAATAGGATGTCATTGTGCCATAACAAAAGCATAGTCTTAACCCTGTGACCTCATCAGCTTTGGGGAATGCTCCTCTATTCTCAGTCAGTCATCAGAAGAGAGAGCCTTGTGTTTTTTTTCTTTTTCTTTTTTGTGACACTGCCCAGATACCACAGGTATTAGTTCCCTCCGGGCCTGGTGCTGCTTTTACAGAGCAGGATACAAGTCTTGCAACTTGTGGCAACAAGAGTGTTTTCTGAAATGGCTTCATAAAGGAAATGTTATCACTGCAAGAAATACCCATTCTTTATACAAGAATAGTTAATAATTAATTTTCATAATGTGATAATAACACTTTTGTATCCCTAATAACACATTTAATAATGCACTGCAAGAAACAAAAAAAAACATATGTAACTTCAGCTGCACCCATCTTTTTCCAGTTCCTTTACTGCTCCACATTTTCCTTCAAAGCCTTCAAAATGACTTTCAGAAAATGCAGTATCACTTGTTCTGTGATCACACTAATCTGAACGCTTTAGCAGATTGAGAGCTTTGAGTGCTCAAAGCTAAGGCAACTCAATCTTAGAATTTAAAAGGTTTTTTTTTTTTTTTTTTGCCTCATACAGCCTGCAGCCAAATGGCACTTGTGTTCTGACACGGCACATAAACACACACAAAAGAAGTTATTAGCGTAGATGCAAATCAAATTACTAGCAGTGTAAACTGCTATTCCTTCATGCACTTGGGCCTGTAATTACTCTGGCTTATAGGACTATAATGAATGTTAATGACACACTACTGCAAGGCCATCAGCTAACACTTGTGTGAGGTTGGGTGATTTTCACTTAAGTTATAAAAGCTCATTTTGGTCCATGTAGCTATGCATTTGCTCTGCGCTCAGTGCAAGATTGCAGAGTACATGAAATGTTTTGTCAGGAACACTTGTCTGGAATATGTTTCAACAGCAAATCGTTCAAAAATTAAAGGTCATAATTGGATGTAGTCAACCATATCATATATAAAGCACATTTTTGCATTTCAAAAGGGATTACAAATTCAGCTTCACAATGACAGCTTGTGGAAATAACAACAGTTGCACATGTCTGAGAACAAATATCTGTATGCTTTCCTCATTGGATTTAATTTAATTTATTTTTGTTATTGCTGCTGGAAAATCTGCATACAAGCAAACAGCAACTAAGCAACATCTAATAAATAGTGTGAAGTTAAAGAATTAGAATGCATGGGTCTGAAATCTCCCACAAAATTTTACAAAAATATAAGGAACTATTAGACCGTGCAAAACAGCTCAAATGTACATCCAAAAAGTGGAATCAGTTAATGGATAATTGTGTGGTATTCTTCAATAAGGAGCTTTAACATCAACATTATAAGAATTATTTTATGGCTTACTGATGAGAATACAAATGACAAACCTCAAGGTCCATTTAGTTATACATCTTTTAATTATAGTATTTCAAGGTTGTAGTATCTTTGCACTTTCTTATCTGGCAGCTTGAGAAAATACTTTTACACCCAATGTTCATTCACAACAAGAAATACACAAGAACATACACCAGCATACAATCACAAAACATTCTTTTGTTTGTTTGTTTGTTTGTTTTGGGGCAGGCACCCTGGTTCAGGTTGTAGAGCAGTCATCTGCCAACCTAACAACTGGGTGATTTTGTTGAATGTTGAATGCTCAAATGTTCTTGCATAAGATGCTGAACCCAATATTGCTTCTAATATTCATTGTCACTTCATTGACATAAAATGAACTGCCTAAACTTTATAAAAAAGAAATATGTGTAGATCTCTGTGTAGACTGAAAGACTGCTATTGAGCATATGTGTAAATGTGGCTTATAGTGTAAAGTGCTATGAGTGGTCAACAAGACTAGAAAAGTGTCATGTAGATGCAATTCACTTTTCCATTTACTTTCTGTTGCCAACATAGTACGAAAGCGCTAAAGACCTAATTTCATTGATTAAATCAGTATAAAGTCATGCACATGTACCACATCACGGACAAAAAACAAACAAACAACAAAAGTGCAGTCTCCTTTGTTTCCCATCTCAGTGTTTCTGACTGGCTGACTTTTTACCAGTGGTACCATGGTCAGTGTTTCATCAGGTTTCAGTCCATGAACTCTCTTGTCACAGGTGCAGGATTCAGGCAGTGTTTGTAATGATAAGAACTGAGAACCTAAACTATCTGTGTTCAGCTCAGACACAATAAAGAGCATTATAAAACAATGACATGAGTCTACTGCTAAACAACTGCAAGTCATTGAATCTATTTAAAGTTGCAATAAATTGTATTCCTAAGAACATGAAAGGGCAATGTGGCAGAACACAATATGTCTATATCACAAGGAGAAAAAAAAACATAGATGATAATGTAAAAATCATTATATTTGTAATAATAACTCCTGTACCATATGATCATATCTGTAGCTTCTTCCACTTCACCATGTTGTCTTTACTGACTTTTATAAGACTGACAGAAGGAACTGTAGCTCTTGTTGTTTACAAAGCAACACCTGGCTGACCTTCGGCAGGAGGGTCCCCCATATAACTGATCCAAGTCCGGATCAAGGTTTCTTCCCAAGAGGGAGGTTTTTTTCTTGCTACTGATGGCGTTGTCATGTGCTCGGGGGTCATGCTCTGGGTTACTAATGCACCTAGAGACGACTTTGTTATAAATAGGCGCTAAATAAATTTAATTGAACAGAGTCCCTTTGTAGATGTCTCTACTTAGAGCATAGACTCAGTAACAATGGTAAGCACGGGACAATATTATCTATAGAAAACAAAAACAACAAAAGACATAACAAACATTGCTTTATTATAAGCCCTGCTGCTAATTATAGTGGCATAATAGCTTAGATTAGCTCAGCTAAGACACCAAGGAACTTATCAAACTGGCATATACTGTAACTTGAAACCTTTTCTTTCCAAGTGAAGACTATAACTCTCCTGCATTACACATAACTGTCCTTTGGAATTGAGACATGAACAACCAACAGTAAAACTAATGGAACCACAGTGATATTGCTTTTGTTGACTTTCACAGCCATTTAAATAAGGACACCTGCAACTTTTTTTTTCCAACAGCTCAGTCTGGATAGCCGTCACTGACCAGTCTAACATCAATCTATTCCCACTCTAAATGTGTCAAATAATGCTCAAATGTGCAAAGGTGAGGATCCAGGGGCACTTCCTGAGGACATATTAGAAGAGAAGAGTTGTGAAACATTATTCTGTATTTGATTAAGAAAAAGCAAAAAGAGTGCTCTCTCAAGTCAGGAAATGCAAAAGAACCTTATCCCATAGCATATATTGAAATCATGTTACATGCATTTGTACACTAAGTTAATTTCTTATACAGAAAAGCAGTATAGAAAAATGGTACAGAAACTTTTGAATCCAGAATGGCTAAATCACAAGGAATGCTGGGATTAGAACTCCTAGAAATCCTAGAAATCAAAAGGAAAAAAAAAATCTGAAGAACTGAAGGCTGAACCATAAAGAATAAAAGAAGTTAAAGGAATCTTTAAGACACAGAGGCATGTTCGCCTTTTCTACAACAGACTAGTAGATTAGAGCTATTAGTCGCATTAAGCTTAACTCATTCAAATCTTCAGTGAAACTCTGGTGAGATATTTGAGTTTCAGAAATGTCTGTAGATTTCACTCAATTTCACATAAAACAAAACAAAACAAAACAAAACTGTATGGGACAGTAGACAACTGTGAAAAAGGAAAGATAATGTTTTCTTTAACAGTTAATCACTGTAAAAATAAAATATCAAATTGTTTTTCTGTAAATACAATACATTAAAATCTTGTTAAATAATTATACATTGTATTTATTAAAGTCATGCCCCATAAAATATATTATTGTCACCACTACTCTACTACTCAGTTCAATGCCCAATTTAATGATACTTGTTAATTAGAGACAAATACCATAATACAGATCTGTCGTTCCATCCTTTTGTCAGTGATGTAGCCCCTGTGAATTTTTGTAGGCTATTATACTATAATTAATAATTTTTTTTTTTGGATTTCTTCATTTTAATTTTTTACTGCAAAGTGCCCCCAACCAGCGCAGAACATTTCTGGCTGGAAAAAAAAGAAACAGATGCATAACTGTAAGTGTTTGGAAAACAGCAGGTGGACTCAAGTGCAGACGTCAGTCTCAGAGAGTTTAATGAAAAGCTCGCTGAAATGTACAGAAACGGGTTAGTCGATGTAGACAAGTAATCATGTGGTGACATGAACAAACAAGACTACACAAGGATGCTGGGAGAACACAGGGTTAAAGTAGGCAGGGATGCAGGTGTGACACATGAGGTTAATGAGGAGGGCGCAGGTGCACCATGATGACTGTGATTGGTGAGTCCTGGGAATTGTTGTCTAGGCCGGCTAGAATGTGGAGTATGCAGTAGCCAGGAGCAACAAATTGTCATCTGCAGATCTGAATGATATTGTATACCATAGGCCTGTATCATGAAGTGAGATTTTGGATTAGCAAGGTAACTTCAGGGTTAATCCTGGGTTTTCTGTATCACAAAACTGGATAATAGCTTATCGAGGTACATCACCAGGGTAACATACGCTGAATGGCTAACCTGCTCCAGAGCAGGGTAACTCTCAGGATTGAATCCAATCCTTTATA
>JBAMYA010000019.1:1651942-1663584 GCA_037176975.1 Arrhamphus sclerolepis | reverse complement strand
TATATATATATATGGACATTCTTTTTTTGCATAGTGGTTTATTCCTTTGCTATTACAATCTGTCCAAAAAGTCTCTTTCTTTTTCTTCTTCTTTTTTCTTGTTATCTGTTCAAATGGCAAGTTTGTAAGGGTGAGCTTTCCAAAAGAAAAAAAACTAGAACTGAAAATAATTAAGCACATTTCTTGTCATTTCTCATTCTCCATTATTATAAAAGGATTTTGAAGTGGTTTTCTTCAGGTTCATAAAGAACATGTGTGTTACTGGAAGTAACTGGAGTTTCAATAGCAGGTTAACAATGATGAGTGGACATGAAACTTTCCAGAGGTTAAAAATTGCAACTTGACACCAGAGGCCTTACATCAGAAATTGGCAATTGAAACAATCTCCATCTCATATAAAGACTTTTCAGTTTCATTTACAGCAGGTGCCCTAGAAAAAAGGAGTTCAGCAGACTTTGAAACCAAGCATGTTTTAAGTTGATGGAAGACTGGACAAAGCACACACTAGGCTCAATGACTTCACTCATCCATTACTGTCCATTTTTGTCTGGTAACGCAAATGGGAATGTCCATATCAAAGTCTGGCTCCTTCCTAAGAGGAATTTCCCTCATATTTGGACATGCAAATAAGCAGGGCCTCCTCCAGGCCCAAACACCTGATTGAGGCGTGCAACACCACTGCCAGCGACACGCCACGGGAATTATATACCAAGGGATGGCATCCAATTGGACCAAAGTCTCCCTAAGTAATTTGCTTTGGCATTATTCACTGGCATAGTCAGGCATGGCAGCACTTCCTTTATTTCACGGCCATGCAGCAAGATTTCTGGCTGGACCTCGTTTGGAAGCCATGTTATAGCTGAGAAAGGAGGGATTTGTTTTTGTTGCTGTTTTTTTTGTTGTTGTTGTTTGTTTTGTGTTTTTCAAAATAATAGAAGATGATTCTGTTTCTGTGTCTCTGCTAATTTGGAAATGTTTTCACTTGTTGCTTGAGCTTATGATGAGATGTTAATGTTTTGGTTTTTTTTGCTTTTTTGTGTATTTTTTGTGTGTTCCTGATCCTATTAGGAAAAGGCAATTATCATTGTGTTGAGTTTTTTGCTGTCAACAGAAGGAATGCATGCATTTTTCATCTAAATCTAGAGCACTGCTAAATCATTTGTTTGAGAGGTAAGGTAAAATTAAGGCCAATTGTGCACGAGTTTTCCCTATTTCAAATGCACTTCACATTGCAAAGACACTGAAGGAACACCTGTGAGAAACATGCCTGTGTGGAAAAAAAGAAAAAAAAAAAAGCTGTTCCAACCTGTGGTGATTGTATCATTCCAGGGAAAGAAGGTGTGATTTTCTGCTGCACCTTAGACAAGACTGAAAGACAGAAAAAAAAGGTCATGCAGCTCCCTGTGCACCCAGGCACTTAATGGCAAGGGAACAAGGGAAGAATAATAGATATTTCTGCATGAAAAGTGAATTTATGTACATCCAGATGAGGCCAAGGTAAACGGGTCAGTAACTGCAATGGACTATCCTCCTCAGAGGAGAAACCTGGCTAAGGGAGCATGCTTTTAATTTTTGTTCAGCCATGCATTCAGTAGACAGAACAGCAGACGGCTATGACCACACCCAAAGACCAGCAGTCTCTTTACGCCGGGGTCACAGAGTGGAGGTTTTGCCCACTTATACTGTAGATAATGAGATAGCGAATGCCACTGCCCTTTTTAAAGGGCTCTTATAAGTGCTCTGATATGTTGCTCCAACACCTCTGCAAGTTCACACTTTAGCTGGGCCTGAACACCCCAGCCGTAATTAATTTGTTTTAATTGCCTTGCTGCTCTGGTAGCTGTCCCAACATTATTTTTCCACTCTCTGCAGAGTTAACATTTGAAAAATTCTCTTGGATTAGTCAGTAGGGGGACCAGAAGAACAGTGAGCCTTTTGTGTTCAGAACAAAGTAGACAAAACAACCACAGCATAGGCTTTTGTGTTGTCATCACAGGAATAATGTTTATTACGTTTAGAGAAGAAAGGATGGCACCATCCAATTACTAATAATTCTAACATTCAGTAAGTTATGCAGTCTATGTCACTGTTATCATTCAACCACACAGAAATATGTTAGACTAAGGCAAGGTTGTAAGCTCACTATTTGTCACACGAAAGACTGAATGTTATGAAGCATCATACTGTAATTGCACATTATACATACTGTGCATATGTTGTATATATTTATTAAAACTAAATGATTATTATATGTGCTTGGGCAGTAAAACCCCGACTATGTGGATGGATGGTTACATTTCTACACAAGTGCAAAGAGTTTATATAAGTGATTTGGATTTATAATGATGAGCCATCCTCCACACTTTGCTCTTTGGCAATTTGCCATTCTCCTCTTTTCCACTAGGCTACCCCGCCCTGAAAGCCCTGTCTGGCAGATTTGTGCCTTTCTTGTGCTCCTTTCAAAGAGCAGAGAATGTAGCTGAAAGGGAGGGCCGGCTTCCTCACTGCCCCGGGACCAGTCCAAATTGTAATCCTATTCCTCTGTTTATCAAAAAGAGGGAGAGAGCAGAGAGAGGGAGGCATTGAGCTGACAGCTTGATTGTGATGCTCCTGTCTGATAACTCAGCTAACCTTATCCATCTATTTCACCTCAACCTTGCAGCCATGTCCCCAACCCCCCTTCCACCTGCTTCAATCCTCTATCCTGAAAGCCACACACACGCATGCACAGGCTTACCTTGCACACACTACCTCCCTATGTCTCCCTTTTTCTCTCTATCGTTCCCATAATACACACACAAAAATAATCACTACACACCTCTGACCCCTTTATCGAGTGTCGGTGTTAATCCTCATCTCTGTGCTCAATGCAGAGCACAATCACAGGGACCCGCAGGACCTGCAGTTAGCACTGCGGTTAAGTAGCCGACGGTGAAGAAGTCTGTGATAAAGGTGGCACAAAGGGTCAGAAGCTGCCAGGAGCATGGAGTAGAGCCCATGACTGGCCATGGCCTTGAGACAAGACAAAGAGATGGGCTGCAGAGAACTCACAGGGTGATGGAGGGATTGACGGGAAAGTGAAGAACAAAGGGAGGATGTGCACAGCGAAGTTTGGGCTAACATACAGACATGCCTTGTATGGTCACAAAAAGCTTCTGAAAGTTTACTAAAGATCCTCAACTTATTTTTACAATAAGTGTTTTTTCAAGTATTTTAAAGTGAAATTAATTTGTTGGATTTGTGACAAAGTCTTGTTCGCAGTTCGAGTACAAATTTGGATAACTGGGACTGGATAACTTTGAATAAAATGTGTGAAATAAAGATTCTCAGGCAAGGTTTGGAATGTATTTTTTGTTATTTCTAAACACATTACAGTTGTTTTTCCATTACAAATGGGAAATTTTCTTTATAAATCTCCCACTGAACCTGTAGATATGTCCACCACGTCAGTGCATTGAGATTAGCTTGACTTATGACTCCAATAAGGAAGTCTTGATGCAAATTGCAGCACTTGCTTAAAGTACAGCACTTTAATTTCCCCTGTGAGATGTGTGTTACGGCTACTACTGCCTCCATTCATCAAGGCAATAGTCTGTCAAGATCAACTGTGTGAACTACAGTGACTAACTTTCTGCTGCATTCTTTTACTTATTGTCTCCCTCACCCGCCACTTCATCTTTCCCACACAGCCTGAAAGGCTCTGCATTAAAGGTTGGAACCCTCTATAGTGATGTGGAGGTGTACAAGCATGTACATTAGTCAGTCTGGCAGCCGTCACACATCAGCTAAGCTAACAAATGTTTTGTAATTAATGCCACCTAATTACTCTATCATGAAAAATGACACACTTCCCATTAAATTACACTTCCAGATGATTTTCGCATTGATGCACTGTGGACTGTTGATAAGTAACATATTCAAATTGAAGCCATTTGCAGGTTTTATGTTAACATCCGGCCACTGTGATGCAGGAAATCAATCAATTGCAGCACTGGTAGCTTTAATGATATTTTTCTATGTTCAGAAAACATTCATCTTCCCTGCTCATTCTCTGTTTGTCCTTGGGACACCCATATGACACGTGATAACCTGCACCCTGCCAGCACAGAAACACAGGTGGACCCACATTTACAAATACTCACACAGACACAGTCACACACACCCACTCTAGCCAGCGACACTGTCACAGATAAATGATGCCTGACACCATGGCTTGGAGAAATATCCTGACTGAGCAACAGAGAGATGAAGACGCTTCTCTCAAAGCTTCCCTGAGCCAAACAAGTAGTGTCCCCGGGGAAACCTGGACGTGGACTTCTATTGCTTGAGGGACCCGTGTCAGTCAACACATTCTCAGAACAACCACTCTGAAATCTGACAAACTTTATCAAACAGACACAAACTTGTAGATTGACAACTTAATACCAGGACATGTTCATTTTATGTAGAAAAAAAGGAAAAAAAAAATCAGCTGTCATTCAAAAACAAATCAGGAACGATGCATTTATTTCTCACTAATAGACTTATTCCTGCATACTCATGAATATTTTTCTTTTCTTTTTTTATTTATTTCTAATTGCCAGAGTCAATGTTTGCTTTTGATTCTTCTGTTGACAAGGACTAATATGAGTTCACGATGATACTGAAGACTTCTAATGTGATGTCTGTCTTTTGTGCAGAGAAACAATAGCAGCTGTAGCTGAGGGGCTTCTTGGTGTTGTGGGAGCCCCAGACACAGACAGGAAGGGAAGGTTCAAGACAATGTTGAAAGATATCCTATCCCCTTCAGAATGATCGGATCAGTCAATCAAAGGAGCCCTCCACGGGCCACAGGGTCAGAGGCCATGCCAGTCAGACAAGACACAACAGAGTCTCCCTCTGTCTCCATGAGCTGGATGATTGTGTAAAAATGCACATCGAAAAGAGTGTCATATCTGCTTTAGTAGAAAGAAAGAAAGAAAGAAAGAAAGAGAAAGAAAGAAAGAGAGAGAAAGAAAGGAAGAAAGAAAGAAAGAATTAGTAAAACAGTTCCAAGTGCTTCCCTGCTAAAAATCCCTACAGAGGGAAGGAGGGAGGATAAAAAAAAAAAAAAAGTGCGACTAAGATAAAAAGGAAACAGGCCTTTTACAACTTTGAAGAGAAAGAGACTGCGGAATGAATGGAGAAAATATTTACTCAGGGAATTAGTTCAGGATCATTGTGTGCGTGCAGGGCTTTAGTTCCCTGGCTCCATTTCAAGGCCCAAGTGGCTCAACTGGAGCTCCCTCCAGGGCAGGCCTAATTATCACAGGGCTAGGGCCATTAAAATGCTTAACTACCTTGTTTTTCCAAAAAGAAAAGATGAAAGCCAGCCCCCAGAAAAGTGTCAGGAATAAACCTGTTGCTTAAGACCCTCTTTGATTTTTTTTTTTTTTTTTTTTTTTTTTTTTCTGTGTTGAGAGACGAAGCAGAGGACTGGTGTGGTAATAGTTCTGTATGGATAAGAATGCTGAAAGTTGAGGTCCAGTTAAACCACCCTTACTCTATAAATGGACTGCAAGTCACAGGCACAGGTAGAATTCTGATGCAATGAAGATCTTTGAATTTTCTTCTGAAATCCAGGACAACACACATCAATCTCATTCTATTGCCATTGATGCGATGCAGATGTTCACATGTGATAGATACAGATACTTAGTGGAGAAATGAAGTCATTCAGTGCATCTTCTCACCACTGTTATGATTCTCCTTGGCATTGTGTCTGCCGAATGCATTTAGGCACAGTTTCAGTGCACCCGACTTAATGTTATTGAAGCTGCATGTAAGCAGGGGCGCCACCAAGATTTCTGACACTGTTAAAAGACAAGTCATTGGGCCCCTCCAGCACAGCACAGTCAAACATCACATAATACAGCAAATACTTACTGCTTCATCCGGTAGTCAGTTCCTCACCAACACAGCATCCCTATACATCAGCTTGCTATTGCTGAATAAATTTCTACATCTTCATATGATAAAAAAAAAATAATAGTAATAAAATAGCTTCCACAATAATATTTATGACATCTAAAGCAACTCATTGTCAGAAAAAAAAATGCTGAAAATTATATATAAAATTTTGCTGTGGATTTTCTGACATAAGGGCTTCTTGCAGGGGTAGATGGTGACCAGTTACTCTAGTTTGTGAACTACATGTCAACACAGAAAAATAGCCAAGAAAACTAGGAACTGGTTCATTAATATAACACCCCATGCTTTTCTCTAGCACCCTCTCTCTCCACACGCTCCTGTAAAACTTTACAACAAAGACACAAATCTTTGGAATTCAACTATGGATAGATCAAGATGGTACAGTGAAGTGAAGACATTTGTTTTTGCTACCAACCAATGAAAATAAAAAGAGGGGAGGTCAAACTATTAAAAAAAATATATACTAAACTATAAAAAACAATTCAGACACCTTTTTAGTCCATATTTTTTACATCTATATAAAACCACACCGATTTTGTTTTGTCTGAAGAACTCTAATATTGGTGTCTATAAATCCATGAGCCAAGCGGAAGCCACTCATTTATTTGAGTAAGTGGTCACAGTTTTCAATACTTACAATAATTCATTGCACAGCAGCAAAAGAAAAGGGAGACTGGTAGCAGCTGCCCCACAACAATCACGCTTTCTCTGTCACATCTTCACTTATCAAGTCGACATTTCTTATACCACTGTTTCAAAATGTCCTCTTAAATTACACCAGTGATGAGCCAATATAAGCTTCCAATGACAGTCTGTGTTAAAAGAAGTAGGTGCCCCTATGTATGAGTGTAAAGGCTGAGCTACCTGCAAAATAATCTTACTGATTATTAAATGACATTCTGAAACGGTGTTTAAAAGTGCAGTAGGAGAACTTTACAGAAATCAAATATTCAAATCAAATCTAGAGGCAGCCTTGATATTTGCATTTGAACTTGAATTTCAATCAGCATTTAAGAGTAAAATAGAGTAAATGGATAGCGATAAATAATAATGAAGGCTTACTGACTCTACGTGTTTCCATTTGGTTCATCTGATTGGTTGAAGTTCACATGTTGCATTCAACGCATGCCCTTTTCCAAATTTTATCTGGAAAGGAGCATGCAAACCATCTGACAGATAAAGTTACTTCTTCCCCGATAACCATAATGTTACCTTAATGAGCATATCCATAATTATTATATCCATTATCTTTCACTGAAATTTAAGACCTTTTAGAGCGAACAAATACAACAGTGCACAATTGTACAGTGCAGAAGTGGGAAGTACATGTAAATTTGTCATGCACAATGAAGTTTTTATAATCTCTTTTTCAAAAGAAACCAGGTTGAAATGCAAGTTAATGGCACAAACCTGAATAAATTATTATAAACAATTAAAAAGACACCAAGCTCTTTACTTAGCAAAGCATAACATAAGAAAAGTCAAAAAAAAGAAAAAAAAAAAAAGAAAGAAAGGAAAATGCCCTTAACCAAAAATGCAAGACTGATTTCCAAATGTTTTAAAGTTGACTTTAATTCACAAAGTATTAAAAAAAAGGTTTTTGTTGTTGTTGTTTGCTTTTGTTTTTTGTATTGTTTTTTCTTTTGTTTTTGTTTGTTTTGTTTTTTTTGGTTTGTTTTTTTTAAACCTAGAGTTCATAGAGCTAATGAGTGGGTGGATATTTGGGAAACCAATGAGGGTTAGGGTCCTTGTTGATGCTAAAGCTTCTTCATTTTTTTCTGCCTAATTTTAACTGTACACTTTTTAAAATACAGCCATGGCAACACCATTTTTATATCTCCTTACCTTACTGCAAAAATTTTTAACATTTTTTTTCTTACCTTCATCTTCCTCTTCAGTTTTTTTCTTTTTTTTTCTGTCCAGAATGTGTATATAACAGTCTTCAGTGGAGTGTCACTAATTCTTTAGATGTGGGTGAACTTCTGAGTCTCCACCTGTGGATTTGATTTTCCATTTTTGCCACATGTTTGTGAAGCAATTATTGAGTCTCCTCACTACACTGGCGTGCCTACGTGTTGCTTGGGTAGCTTTTTCAAATTTTATAGTATGGGTGAATCATTTTTGTCAAAAATAATAAGGTAGACATTGATCTGTGTGAGCCTGTAATTTCTGAAATGAATGTTAACATCCATCTGTATCCAACATTTTTTTGCTGATGAATATGGAATGATCAAGAGGTTCATGTGCATCCATCAATCTTGACAATCTCACAACTGCCATGCCCTGCTACTATTATATTTGAACTTCTTTCAGTGGTCAAATTTCACTGAAATCCTACACACAAAGGTGGAACAGTACTGAAAGTCGAGCTTGTATAGTGCAATACTAAATGAACAGACAGCCAACTGACTTTGATCAAACGACCTTTTCTAATTCCATGGATTCTGTGGATAAAGGTGATGGATGTATTTGCATGTGTGTTGCATTGTCACATGAGCAGAATGCTCACACTGACCAAGAAACTGTGAGGAATCGCAAGTTCTTGAAGAAGATGTGATAATGATAAGCCTTTCTAAGCACAGCACATTCAGTAATAAAAGCAGCAATAAATATTCTTACTTCATATTTCTGGCTACATGTTTTGACAAATCAGTTTGCAATATTTCAAAACAGCACTTCCGTTGAAAAGGCAACAAGGTCATTTGTATGCAGTGCACTGTGTAATGAATATAATTAAACTTGGCAATAAGACCCCACGCATATACAGATGCTGATCATGTGTTAGTAGTGCTCAAAATGAATTTGTTGTGCTTCCTACTTTGTCTTTCAGGCATTGAGAAGATATGAATGAAGTGTCTGATAGCAGGATCACGGTCTTTGTTCACGATAACATGAGGATTCATTGGTTCATTTAAACAAGTGTCTAAAAATCATTGCAATACAGGATGATTAATTTTCAATGTGTTCTTTTTTTCTTTTTTTTAATAAGCAATGTTCCTTGATCTTATGGAAATCAAATTAAACAGAATTTCAATCAGTATGACTGGAACAATGTGATTTATCGTAACATACCAGTTCAAGCAGAATGTGTTTTGTCAATCTTCAACCACTGTCCTATTTTCTACAACTTTATTATTTATTTTACCATTGTTCTGCACATATGTGCAAATTTTTTGTAGTTACTGCCATTTCTAGTTGTGTTGATTTTACTGAATAAGCTATCTCTTGGGGACAACATCATGCACATCAAATATTTATGGCCTTTTTTTCTTTTCTTTTCTTTCTTTTTTTTTTTAGGGTTGCAACGTTTCGCAAAAAGCTCTGAGTGAGATTATGGTCGCAGATGTGTAGGACCACCGGTTCGACCCATGCAGAGTTATTTTTGTAAATTAAAAATGATGGAACTCAAGTATCATTTTTGCCACAAAGGTGAAATGTAACAAATCAGTTGTGCGCTATACATGATACATTGTAGGATTAAGTGAATGCACTATATAGTAGGACTGTGCAATTAATCATATTTTAGTCACGATTTTAATTTTGGCTTCCAGCAATTTAAAAATAAATAAATAAATCATATTTTTTCTTCTGTTTTAACTTACATGCATACTTTAAACATAGACTCCACATAGACTTTCCATCCTCTTTCTTGTGTAATAAAGTTTTTATTTAAGTAATATTGAGGTCATGCTGGTTTTGGTTGCCAAAACTGTGATTTTTTTGAGATGCTCAACCCCCTTTTACATGTTGGCCTGAATCATTTCTATTTAGTCTGTAATTTAAATTTGCAGTGGAAATTTCAACATTCTTATATTGAGTTTCATAAATGCAATACACTTTACTGGAAACTGACAAAAGTAGTAATAAATAAAAATATACTGAAAATCAGGCATTGCTTTTGAATTTCAGCTTAACAGAATCATACAAAATTTAAAAAAAACTAATGAAACTAGACAAAAATGATGGTTTCCTCAACTTGATATGACGTGACAGTTCCTTTTGATGTCATCACTGCAATCGGACATTTTCTGCACCTGTCCATAAGTATTTTAGCCCACTCCTAATGAGCAAATTGCTCGAGCTGTATCAGGTTTGAAGACTGCCTTCTCCAGACCGCTTCAGCTCCTTCCACAGATGTTCAATGGGATTAAAATCACTTCAGAATAGTCCAATGTTTTTCTCTTAGTCATTTTAGGGTGTTTCTGTGTTTCCCTGCTCAGTCACATTTTATTGGATGGCCATCAGCTTGTCTTTAAGGTCTACACAAGTCTGTCAATGTCCCGCTAATTAGACCCAGGTGTGTTTGAGCAGGGAAACATCTAAAACATGTAGGACAGTGTGCCCTGAGGACCAGGTTGGAAGAAAGCTGTTCTAAAGAATAAGCAAGATATCACATCATGCAACTCAGGAAGTTGCTACTCAATGCTACAAAAAGCCAATTGTTCTAAAATTAAGTGACGGAGGTTTTGTAAATGCACACAGTAGCTCGGTTATACAGCAACTACTCAAGTGTTCTGCAGCTGCTACTAAAAAGTGTAAACAAGCTTCAGTTCTTACGTAATTCCGAGGTCACCAAATGTAGGAAAGTTTCTTTGCTTTCCACACTGACAGCATGCCTAATATATGAAACACATATTAATGTTGATGGGATTCTCAGATATCGCTGGTATGACATAAAATTGCATAACTGTGTTTGCTTTTAGCTTTCTTCCCTGCTTATGTCACACATGATGTTTGTATAAACATTCTCCTAAGCTTAGACATACATACGTAGACGCCACACTGAACACTGGATCATACGTCGACATAGACACCATATTAGATGTGACAAAAGCGAATGGAGACAATGCCTCATTCAAGTGTTGCATGGAATTCTACCAACTGGTTTACAGTCCAGACCAGATCTATGTATGTTTGTAAATCTCTGATATCAGAATGATTACTCAAAATACATTGGTAGCGGTAAAATCTCATAAAAACATAAGAAAAATATGTTGGTTTGGTGCTTACCTATATCCTAAACATATAAGGAGTAAACATTTATAATGATCATATTAAAAGTTATATATGTTGTTTTTGATGCCTATTTGTTTCCCAAATATATTTTTGTGTGTGAGAGTGAATGGGTGAATAAAAGGCATTAACTTAAATCACTTTGTAGAAAGGCGCTTTATGAAGTTTGGTCCATTTCTGTCACTGACGTATCACAGCAACAGGCCAACCCACTCAATGAGGCGTCTAAATTTATGCTACCATCAACTAGCATCTGTCCTCTTGGTAAAATCACACTACTGCATTTGCCATGTATTGAGAAGACAGCTAGAGAAAACATTGGTGGGGTAGTCAGGGAGTACATGAATACATGCATAATAAAAGTATTATTATTATTATTTTATCATACTTTTAATTTTTTTTAAATTGCATAACCTTATATAGAAACAAAAAGTGTGTTATAAAGAAAAGAATAAGAAAAAGAAAGAAATATGTGCTTTGTAAATTGACTTTACTTGCTGACACCTAATAAGTGTCAAACTAAGAAATCCAGCTGCTAGAATTTTATCTGTCTTCTGGTTTAAGATAAGAAAGGAGCAGCTCTGCATCTTTATCAGAATAATTACACATGATCTTAAGTATACGCACCAGACGTTAAGGTGTCATTTGTTTTCTTATAGAGATGGGATACATATTAGGGC
>JBAMYA010000019.1:1626918-1641304 GCA_037176975.1 Arrhamphus sclerolepis | reverse complement strand
AGATTATGAATTTCAAAGTGACAACCGTGATAGATAGGAGCATTCTGTAAGTTGAAGATTAAAGGTCACAGCAAAGAACTGAAAAATTCACAAAGCATCATTTAAGTTGAGGCAGATGCAATCAGAGCTGTGTAGCAAATAGACGAATGTCCCAAACAGGCAAAATGATTATGGAAATGGGTATTTGCTGACAACTAAACATATGGCAGTGCCTAATGCCATGTAACACTAGGGGCTGGATTTAATCAAACTTCACCAATTAAAAACACAAATGACATGCAGACATCTGAAAGTCTGAGGAGGAAATTAGGATTGTTATTATTGATAAGGAATACATTTACAACAGCATGCATTGCATTTGCAAGACACAAAAGACAACCTTGATTTTTGAAGATGCAGTGTGTTAAGAGATGCCTTTTAGGATTGTTTGGGTTTTTTGTTGTTGTTTTTTAACTTTGATTAGTTGGGTTTGTCAGGCAATCTGGATTAATAAAGAATGAAATAAACTGAGGTAAGACAACTTAATGATGGCTTAATGTTGTTCTTCTGCTGCTGTAAAACAGCTCAATTCAGAAATTAAATATTCTCCTTACTGTTCCTTTAGTGATCATGATGTATTCTTGATGTACAAAAGTTTGTAACCATCTTTCTCCACTGACTGAACAGTCGATCTGAACAGTAATGACAATGTACGATGGTACGATGGCAGTATGATCAGAGTTCTAAAGTTATTTTTATTCATGTAATAAATTACATGAATAAAGTAAAGTTATCACAATTCACAACATAAAAAGTTCATCAGAATGTTTCTCTTTTAGGCTTTTCACAAATATTTGGTCTATAAATGTGACAGAGGTGGCAGACATTTCCTTTTTAGACCAGAACACTAGTTCCTGCACAGTTTTTGGTTGAATAGCTATAGGTCATAAACAATTTCAACCTCTTCAATGAGATACCAGGGGGAGCAAGGATGTCCCGTTTAGTAAATACACTTCACATCTCTTTACTTTCTGGCAGCTCCCACTGGGAGGGGCGAAATGGAAAGTGTATGCAGAGGTCATCATTAGTCAAACAGATGTGCTTGTACACTTCAAAAAGCAGCGCCACAGTGTGGCTGGAGGAGACAGTGGTGATCATGTCTATAACGCAGACCTAAATGTTAATAACATCACATAAAGAAAATCATAGTTTTGCATGAGGTTCGAATGGCACATATACGAATCATCCTGTTTATGCAATGTATTTATTGCCTTTTTTTTTCCCCGTATAACTCCGAAAGATTCCAATAAAAATTTAAACAGGAGCTGATATCATTGCTTCTTAAGGCAAACTGTTGCCTGTGACAGCATGTCAGCAAGGAGTCATGGGTATTTGTGAAGAATTTGGATCCCATAATGACATGCGACTTGATTCAGGTGTCTGCCTCCATATCTGCACTGATGTCAGTAAAACTCCAACAGTACAGCAGCAACGGTGCACACACACACACACACACACACATACACATACAAAACACAGTATCAAGCTCAATCATTCCGCCCTGAATAAACAGAGTTGTATTCCATCAGCTGGTACAGTCTGCGCACAAACTGAATCCATTTAAAATCCAGTTATGCTTTTCACCAAAATACTGACTTATAGTACAGCATTGCATTTGCTTTATGGTCATACAGGTTAAGTAAATGTGGATATGTATGTGGCTGGAAAATGCATTAGCTTGTAATCAAATATTTCTGTGAATTTGGGGAGATTTTTTGTGCATTTTTGTGAAACATAGAGGAAGTAGAATCCAGTTTTCAGCAAAGGAATTGCAAATCTGTGTTTCATAGACACTTTTTTTTTTCTTTTTAACTTTAAATTACATACATTACATTTCTTTCATTACATTTGTTCTTCCTCAGAAACATAATAGCTTACTATAAGCTTTAATATAAGTGGGCAAAACCAAACAAATCAGAACATTTCACTCAAAGCTCCCCAGCTCAGGCAAAAGTGAATCTGCCACATGCCCATTAAAGACATATGACACAGGTACCCCCAACACCACCCTCATCTCAGTCCCTCAGAAGAAGGTAGGGATACAGGGTGTGGAGGAGGGAGGCGGCTATGACAGGATTCTTTATGCAGCTCTGTGTATTGCTTTCATGTTGTCCACCCGGTAACTAAGTTGGGTTGCCGGGGGCAATGGCTAATTCACACCCTCAGATCATGAGCATGAAATGAGAGAGCAGGGAGCGCTAAAGCCCTGGGGTTAATGATAGCTCCATGGCACCACACACACCCAACACCCCCTTCATATGAAATCTGCCCAAATGGTTTCCTTTTAGATGATCCCCACAATCTCCTGGCAGAAGGGAAGAAGCTGAAAACACTGGGGATAGACCTGGTTTTAGAAATGGCTAAGGAAAGGCAAGTGCTCACGCCGTCCTGTTTTGTTTTTGAAAGCTTTTTCATTTGCCGTCTTACAGAAACCGCGCTGTAAGTCAACATCTGCGCTTTTCTTTGTGTTAGCCTGATGCAAGATGCAAGAATGGACACAGCGGGCTGCCCACACACAAGCCGGTTTGTCATGATGGAGGCTGTTTTTTTACGGAGATCAGCAAAATAAAGAAATAGATATTTTTTTAAAAAAAGAATACAAGTGTGAAGGACTTTAAAAATCTTTTACTCCCAAGTCAAACAAGCATCCCCCCTCCCTTTCCCCCCACACCCCCCGCTTCCTTTCTATACTACACCACCACCCTTCAGTCCCCCCCTCCAAAAACCCCTCTTTAAAGTTATTTCAAATATCCCAGCATGGCTTTGAGAAATCTGTTTGTTTGAGGGCAGCATTAGATGTGACCAGCATTTTATTGTGACATAAAACCGCATTTCTTCCTTGGCAGATTAAAAATAAAATCGGTTAATAAGAAAAGCTGTCAGCAGCAGAAAATGGTTGACATAATCCGTTTATCCTCCAAGCAATAAAGATATTGGTCCTTGGGAGTCTATCTTTCCTCTTATGTTATTTCGCCCAAAACATTATCTTCTATGCATTCAGATGGATTAAGAAGTCATAAGGGAGATAGAAATAAAATGACAGATACAAAAAAAGTATATAATATCCCTTTCATTCTGCATCACACACATTCAGAGCAAGGAACAAAATCTTTCCTTAAGTTAATGAGTAAATAAAAACATAGAAACGAGGAAGAAAAAGGAAAGAGATGACAAGCAGTTATCCTATAAATGTGATAGGATGAGATTACAGAAACTAGAGGGGTCAACAAAGCAGAAGAGTGAAGTGGATCGACCTCAGCTCGGGCAAAGATGGAACCATCTCCATTTCACTCTCTACTCGACCAAACGAAAGGGCAGATAACTCAAACAGAAACTGGGAGTCAGCAAGTTGGAGTGGAGGAATACACAAGGACTCATGAAAAGGAAAACACTCACGTCAACTTTAGCATCAGAAACAAAGTTTAGCGACATCACGGCTTACATGACCCAAATCCACATGTCTTCATGATCTTACATGAAACAGAGACAGTCACATTTTTAATGTCTTTACCCTTATGTTCACTATTTTGTTTTGTTTTGTTTTGTTTTTATCTTTTTATATCACAAAGTATTTTATGACGAAAATATGACGGGAGGCGTGTATCTATTGTTTTTATCTAGCCTTAAAGCCAGGAATCCACTGAGACTTTTCAGAGACGAGCGGCTCCCCTGAGACTCCATGACTGACAGCTAAAGACACAAGTACTAACCGTGTGGTCAAAGATGCGAGGTCGGTCATGAACTACTGATTTTGCTTCTGTGTGAGCCAATGGGGCCGTGCTGGGGCACAGGAGCCGGTGATGGTTTGTGAATGATGAAGGGGGTGGAGATGTCTCTGAGTGGCAGCCAATGTGTGCTGCAGTATGAGCACTGAACTCAGACTCTGTTCTGTTTAATCATCTTGGCTTGGCTGGTAATGAAATTTGATTATGCCTCTAAAGGCAGTTACGACGAGTGGAGGCTGAGGTGGAGGGGTGAAATATTAATATCTTCCGAGATTATGCATGAAACCCCGGTGTGTAATTTTCCCTCTCCCCTTGTCCACCACTGAAATGTTAGTAGTTCATCATTAACATGGAACTTTTGCATTTCCATTTGTCTTTTTAGTGCAAGCTGCAATATGATTAATGCAGGCATTGATTCATTAGTTCATCATCAATGTGGTTTTAACTGATCACTACAGATCCATCATGCACTCCACTGGTCCCTGCAGACTAGATATACACTCAGCATGCTCAGAGAGCTATCTGCTGATCTGTTTTGGCTGGCTCTTATGGGAGGGCAGAGGCACATAACTCACAATGCTTTGAGCCCCAACCCTCTACACTGAATGAGCAGCTATTGTGTGTGTCTGAACACCCAGCTATTAAGGCACTATCACTTTCATTTGCAGGGGAAAAACAATCATTCAGCTAGACTGAAAAATATTCAAGTTTTTAACCTGGTTGGTAAGATTATTCTTTAATTTTGTATAATCAAAGTAGCTTAAATGCCAATGGTAAAGCTAATTTGAGATGGCGTCCTCATTTTCACTCACTGCAGTGTCTTGATCCTCATGGTCAGAATCAACAAGCGGGTACATTTTAAACATCTTTATCTATTATCAGCTACTGTAACGCTATCAGTAACAACCATTTTCACTTTGATCCATTATCAGTAACAGTGGTCATCACTTGGTTAGAAGGTCCATAAGATGAAAGAATCTGTTAGATCTCCACACTGACAGCATCATGTGTTTCCCTCTGATACATTTGCACTGCACGGCAGCTTTCTCATGCCACAAACTTGGCCTGTTAATCCAATGAACCATCATCCCAAGAAAACATTTATGGCAAGTATAGTCCAGATATTGGCAATTGGAGACACATGGTGCCTTAAAGGTTACGATGATGATTTTTTTCTGTAAAGTCAAAATAATGGCCATAATTGTAACAGGTGAATGGTAGCACTTCCACCTCATTCTTTCAAGCTAAAATGCCAGCCACAGTTCTGTGGGCATGTTTTCCAATGCATCAACTCATTTTGGAAAACCTGATACAAACATCAATAACGAGAATGTGTTTAAGGTCGAGATGATGTAATGCTTTTCAGATTGAGATGATTATGAGTTTAGGTTGTGCTTTTAGCACCATTTCACCAAAAAGACAACTTCAATCACTTTGCACAAACAACATTTCAGTCCAGTTCATTGTAATTTAAGTATAATCCTATTTAGTCCAACTGAGTTCAAAACTGAAATTAATTATAATTTCAGTTCCTCAAAGCGACCTCATTATGAAGCCCAACCCACTGCATTGAATCTTCACTGGGGGATTGTCCCCATACCCTGGAAGTATAATCTCCGGGTATGGGGACAATCCCCCATATGGAGTAAGCATGAAGCACGAGAGGAAAGTGGGGAAAGAAATGAAAACAGGAACGAAAATACTTCCAGCAAAACCAGACTGAGAGAGGGCAACTATCTGCCTCAACAAGTTGAGGATCTGAGATGTCAGAAAACAGACCCAACAAATGAGATTAGTCCAGGGATATCCACCTATGAGATGCAAAAGGAAACAATAAAGATTCATCATGGCACATATATGCTCTTCTTGTATAATGGCTTCATTGTTGATGCCATCTCAAACTATCTCAGAAGGATTAAGAAGACAAACTGAACTGAACTTTTCATTCAAAGAAGGGATCTGAATCAGCGCATTGCCGAAAGGTCACCCACTTTATGCTTCTAGCAACCTAAACTTTTATGTTTACTGGCATCGATATATTCTTCTGAGGCCTGGACCTTCTAGAGACTCCAGAGTATCCATGCATGTTGGAAACTTACTGTGTTTGGCATACTATAGGCTGAATGGACTCACAGATGGGTACACAACGCTGAGAAGAATGCAGTCCTAAATGAAGATACTGAGACCATTCTTCTTCACAGTTTTGGAGGGTAACATTTGTACTGGTGCTCCGACAAAATTATGAGGATAAGACTCCAAAACAGAATGATCTCTCTCTGTAATGATTTTATGACTTGATCTATTTCATGTTTTCATTTGGACATAATATATGTAAAATTGATGAAGTTCACTTCAGTATTTTTTTTTAAAAGGCCTGTAACTTTCATCCAAGTTACTTTAAGTATGAAATAGTTCTATTTGAACTTCAAAGAGTTGCAGTCATCACAAAAAAGGACACAGGTCATTGAACAAATATGCCAACAAAAGAAGGACCAAAAGCTGTTCCTCTTGCTTAGCAGTGCCAATGCATGCAGTAGGAAGGTATGGAGGAATAAAGATTATTTGGAGGGTGTTATGGGAAGCTGAAACAAGCAGGTTCAGCTTCATCATCAGAGTAATATATGCTATGAATCCAGGACCACAAAATCTCTCTCTGTGGTATCTCAAAGAACCAACTTGTGTCTTCTGGCCATCTCCACTTGAGTAAATCTTAACAAGCTGCAAAACCAGTCTTGCACAGAGCAGATACATCTAGTAACATAATCAAGTCCTGAAAGACCCGAAAGCGGCTCTCGAGACGAAGAGGAAAACTATAAACTTTCTTCCTGCAAGACTAACCAACCTCCCATTGGTAAGAAAGCTTTGTCAGAGATGGACAAAGCACACATGGACTACCTCCTGCTAAGTCACATGCAGGGCACTTTGACTTAGCCCAGGTCTGGAGAGTGATGGTGAGCATTGGTGAGCAGCTAATCTTTTGAGCAAACTTGCCCCCACCAACCTCAGGCCATACTTGGTCCTTTGATACATGGCACTGAAGACCACTAACATCCTAGAGCTCACAGTCCCGTGGAAGAACTTCGCTTGTCAGCATAAGAAGGGGCAATTTGTTGAATTAGCACCAGAAGCAAAGTAACAAAGCTGGAATACTAAACTGTATTCCATTGAAAGGGGATGCAGAGGTGGGAATGGCTGGTGGGATACTGGGCCCCCTCTACAACATAACAACTGAAAGGTCCCACCTTGCAGGTTTCAGGTGCATGCTAACCTTCACCCTTGTGGAGGGTGTCGAAACACCTAAAAATGTAGGAGGCACATGACTGATGATGTGCCATGTCCTCAGATCATGGTAAAACCTACGTAAGTGCTTTGCGGTCTTCGTCACAAAGGATAGTTTCAGCATGTTCTTATATGTTTGTTGATTCTGAACCATTAAAAAATGTTTCCATTCAGAAAGTTCAATAAATGTAGAGGCAGCAAGTCACAGTTAGAAAAGTGGCTCACTACAAAAGAGACGCTGACAAAGAATTTACAGCACTTTCAATACAATTTTTCAATACAATCACAGTACTAAACATCTAAAACTTTTAAATATCCAAAACTATTAAATATAAAACTTGAAGTATGAGCATGTCTTACATAAAAGGCTTGAACTTCTCAATGTAATTTGATTTTGCTGTTGTCAGTCACCTTCGGTTTTTACTTCATATCTTAGTGTCTGTGTAATGAAAAAAGTTTGAAGTCACTGTAAGGGAGAAAAGATTAACCTTGAAAAAAAAATAATTGTGCTTAAGAGAATTTTATTAGTAATTGTATTATGACATTCACGGCATGCATAAAATAACTGTTAATGCTGGCTGCCAAAGAAAGGAAGGATTGAAAGGGCTCAAATTACTGCAAACATAACCCTTTATAGTCAAGATAAATAATCCAATTCCAGAAGATGTAATCTAAATATATTCAAGAGAAACCTTGTTTTGTTTTGTTGTTGCTGTTTTTACTCAACAATCTAGCCAAACAAATGCTGAACCTCATCTGTTTCAACTATGCTTTCACCTCCCCAACCTCTGTCTGAACTTTGTGTTCAGACCTTGTGTGACTGAACTGATTTCAGAAGCCAAATGTCCTGATGAATCTCTATGCAGGATTATCAAATTATAACCACTTGCCCACACTTTATTCAGATTTCTCTCTTAGAGGATGCTGCCTTGGAGGAGAGCATGTTGGCAAAGTCGTAAGGGAAAATAGTATAGTAGATGTGAGCTGAACAACAGATCATGGTCAATGCTCGTAATATTACCTTCATTTTTTTTTTTTCTTGAACTGCTTGACGGACACTGTGGCTGCATACTTATACAGAGAAAAGACCCAGTCAGCCTAGATTATTCTATGCGAAAAAATACAAGCAGCAAGGAGAGTTTCATAAGAAATTTAAATACCGTTAACCTCTGCACAGTTGTGACAATGTCAGCATGGTGCTGTATTAGCTGACAACCACTGATAACCAGGTCTAAGTCCAGAGGAAATTCATCCATTCACAGTGGCATAGACAGTTGTATCAGTCCAGGATGGAACAGACACAGACTTAGAGCATCAGAAACTTAATAAGCGTTTGGTCCCACTTAACACTAAGTGCTAGCAGATATGTGTTTAATATCTGCTAGTCCAGGTAGTCGGGAGTTTAAGCTATAAAAATGTCATTTCATGTCTGTAATCCTGCCTATTACTCAGAGGTTTTAGAGGTCTAGTTTTTTCAGAAGAACACTGTCACATTAAGTGAGCAGTTATGAACCCTTCTCTACAGATGTTCCTTTTATTTTGCATTTGAAATCAAGTTACACATTGATGAGCTCAAAAGCAGAAGTGGAGGAGTTTGTGCATTGAGTCCAAATGTCAAAGGTAGAACTAATCAGCCTAGCTCAGCGTTAGAGTTGGATACTATTTGCAGTTTTGTATTTGACTGCATTCTAATTTCAAAGCATAATTCTTGAAGACAAGAGTGTTGTATGATGGAGAAGTTCAGCTGTACAGTTAGATATCTGATCTGAAATCTCATTTACTTTATTTTTTGCAAATTACATGTTTTTGTTTTTTTTCACAGACATGGAATTTGTCTCGATACACCAGAAGTTTACAGCATGCAATAAAATAAGTGAACAAGATGATTACACAGACAATTTCAAGACGGGGGACTTAAAGAAAATGGTATAAGAATAAGAATAAAGTGAAAGTAAACCTATTCTAATGTTTTCTTTTCTGAAGTCACCCATTTTACTTTAGTGGTCAATGTTCTAATTAAAAAAAATAAATAAATAAATAAAAAAACTATTGTGAATTAATAAGTTTTAATCCAAAAAAAAAAACCTAAAATAGTCTTTTTCACTTATTTAGAAGGCAACACACACAGAGAATTTAGAGGGGAGGGTCTCTTTTTTATTTAATGGAGAGAGTCTGCACAAAGCATTACTGATGATTAAAATATTTAAAACATCAAGCATAAAATCCCATCCCCCCTCCCACCTGAATAAGGGTCCCAGAGTTTATTAAGCTGTGAATCTAAATAGAATCGTATCAAATCATGTGGTTCAAATACACAAATACACAGAACAAGAGTTGCAGGCATCCCCTATTTAAAACAAAAATATATGTGTTGATTTGTAAATGCTGCTGAAGATGTCATTGGTAGTTATTGGTTACGGGATGTCAGTTTAAATTAAGGCATTTTACCTTAAGAAGCGTCTTCATAGACAGATTCTTAAATCTTCTTTTTTCTCAACACTTCATAATATAAGTTTAATATTAAAATCAAGCCATCTGCTTGCTAAACAAATTGGGCTGACATTGTTACAGACAAAACGCCTGCTTCCCTTGGGGTTAAAACGGATAGAGGGCTGAAATTGCCTTTCTTTCAGCCTGGGCATACACAAACAGTGACGCTCCCTTGCTGCCTCTCTCCTCTTCTCCAGCATGCCTCTAATGCGTTCTAATCCTGGCTGAAGACAGACGCGGCTTGTGTGTGTAAGAAATATCTCTTTGCTTTTTCTGCCTCAGTTCATTATTTTTCTTTCTTGTCACTTAGTGTGATAGGTTGGACAGAGGCGCACAGATGAGCACTGAAGACACAGTCACAAGGCCTTAATCTAGTCTTTAATGCGTGACTTCAGAGATGTCATTTATCTTGTGACTGCAGCAGGCGTCCACAAAACTTTATCTCTAATAATATATTGATGGATTAAAGGGGTCAGGCAGGAGACCAGGCAAGAAAAATTGCTTATTGACATCAAAATACAGTGCCCCAAAACCTGATAAACAGAGGGACAGGAGAGTGGAAGTCAGAGAGAGTAGGAAAAGAGAGAGATGAGGGAGGGGGAATTGAGTTAGGGTATTGTGAATGTTTGCACCCGGTAATTTCCTTCCTTCACAAGAGCCTCTGGTGGTCTGAGCCCTCGGCTTGATAAAAACCCCAGCCTCTCTTGCTCTCCAGCTCGACACTGTGGAGTTGCCGAAAGGAAAAAGCTGGTGACTGCTAGGTCATTCCACGTTTATCTTGACATAAACTCCCCCACCGCCACCACCTCAACACAAACCCTTCAATACACACACATGCACACACAAAACGCTGCACCTTATTAATCACACTTAAGTGCCGTGTGAGACTGGAGCACTCGTGCGAAAGCTACCAAGAGCACAAACCTGAATGTGTGGCATTATCAGTAAAGCACTGCCATACAAACTTGGGAGACTACCAGTTGTTTCCTCCATCTTTGCCATTTCCCCACAGCTTAGACCGGGACACATCAGGTTTTCTTCTTCTTTTCTTTTTTTTTTCTCCATTTCAACAAAAAATAGACTCTTTAGTCAGTTTAACATTATAGTTGATTTTGTAGATAAAGAATGAATTCATATATGTCCTTATAACCAGATGGTAGATTTAATTGCCTGAGCATTTTTCCTTACACGGGCAACAAAAAAACTCTGCTCTGAGTTTGTAACAGCCTTTTTGTTGGTTCAGTATATCTATTAAAAAATGAATGAGTTAAAATTCTGGATGTGAAAGTTAAAATTTGTGCAACCACAAGAGACTTTCACAGACAGTTCACATAAACCAACACCTTCTCTGCGTAAGTCATGTGGTAAAGGCTCGCTTCTGCGCTTTATATGTAATAAACACACTGACCTGAAAGGCTCAGACCGTGGCCTTACTGTACAATAAATGAGTGTGAATTACCACTTCAAAGGTGACCATTCTAAGTGGACTTTCAATTCCAATTTCAGGAATACCACTCTTGGGAAAGTCTTTAATTACTGCATCCACACTCCTCATGATGGATTGTGATAAACCAGTGGGCTTACTTTAGAAAATCTACCAACTGAAAGCATGTCCCTCTCTTTTCTCCCCACCCGCTTCATCTTTTGCGTGAAAACCATGTTTGGACTCTTTGGCAAGTTGCTCCAATCCCAAACAGAGTCAATTCTAACCCTTCACACACACTCTTCCAGTCCAGGAAAATTAATACACTTTACTATTACAAGATAAAGCTATAGGGACATATTAGACCGGGCATATCTGCAAGCCTGTAATACTACAGAGTCAGCATTCAATAAAAGACATTTGCAAGCAGGCATTTCTCACTACAACACTTGCGAAAGATTTAAAAGCTTCTAAATTAGGTGGAGCTCACACGCGAAAGGTGCCTGGTAAGCAGGGTGATACTTACTTAAAACGACAGAGTTGTTTATGGAGGATGGGGGGGCTTCGTCGCTTCAAGGTGGCATGCAAGAGGAACAGTTTATGATCCACACACAGGGTTATTTAACCTCAAACAGGGTGCATAATGTTGGGTGACAATCAGGACAAATAATTCAAGCTGGGTTTTAACTGATCTCCCACTTCATAACATCACACCTTGAATACTGATTGCCAACTTATCGTGCCATTTATCTGATGTGACGTCTGCCTGCCCTAGTCAGACAGATACCTCCCTTCTTCTCAGTTGTCAGAAAACAGGGACATCTGCAGTGGAAGGTGTTTAAAAGTCCTTTTAGGGGGAAAAAAAAACAAAAGAAAGAAATGCATTTGCAGTAGTTCTCTTTCTTACTGTTCCAGCCATTCAGTTTTTACAGCCAGAATGGCTGCCCTTGGAGCAGTTAAAAATTTCATCCACCCAACATGTAAAAGTATAACATATCACCTATTGTACAGTCAGAGTCTGCACCCAAGAGAAAAACTCCCAAAAAGTAAAACAAGTAGGATGCAGTCATTGTACATCTTATAAAAAACTCACCACTTTTATTGTCCAGATACTTTGGAGACAAACGCTAGTATTTGTGTTTCAGATTGAAATTACTTTTTCCTCTCTTTTTTTTTCCAATGTTCTAATGAGCAAATAGATCATCATTCACCCTTGTATTTACTGACACAAAGTAATAAAGTGTGAGATTAGTTTGGATTGTACTGTGTGTGTCACCTGAAGGACAAGCAATGCTCATCAGTTAGTTGCCCCCGACACACACACACACACACACACACACACACACACCACCCCCCACCCACCCACCTACCCAGACAAAAAGCCAAGGGGGTTGTAAAGAAGGTTTACAAGCAAACTAAAATGTCCTGCATTAGGCCTGGTAAATCTGTCGCCTGCTGCAACAATAGCAATAACACTGTAGAGTTTACCAAACAACTTCAAGGTTGTACGACAGTGTGATCCAAAATAGTATTCAAAGTAACGACAATAACAGTCGTGCAGTTGCAGTTCTTAAAGTTGAAGAGCCATTGTAAGGTTATTACATTCTGCCTGGAATTCACATCGCTCTGCATCTTTACTGCAATCAGCACTCAGCCCTGAATGTGTATCAACTCCAAAACTGCCCAAGAAACCTCTAGATGATCGAGACATTTCACTCAAAGGCACTAGATTGAAATCATCTACTGCATCAGAAAAAAAAGAAAAAAGAAAAACAACATAATTCATTCTATACCACACAAGAGACTAACAGAAAACCCAATTTGCATGTTCCTTTTCTTTTATTTTTTAAAACAGACATGAGAATGGTCATAAGGGTTGCCACGCTGTAATCTACCTTAGGGCGTTGGTGCATTAATTCCATTTTCATATTCACTACCTTGCCTCCCCCTCGAGCTAGCTCCACCTCCTCCTCCACAGCCTTCAGCTCCTTCAGAGCAGTAGGCATGGAATAGGAGGCCCCGGCTACTCCGGGTCCTGGGAATACCCCAGAGCCCGCATGCCAGCACCACATAATTCCACCCTGCCTCATTACTTAGCATGTCACTGCTATTTTACATGTTAAAGCTCCCGCACCGCCATCTCATTTATTATAAGAATGTAGAACAGGCTAACCTGGAATGGGGTCACTTTCTTTCATGCAGCACAGGAAATAAATTCATACAAAGTCAATCAAGTCAAGGTGAAAACCTATGTCAGTAAGATGCATTTTGTCATTCTTTGGAATGCGAGTACAGTATTTGAGAGCAGTGAGCTTTTCCCCTCAGCTCGTCACTGTTGCCTCAGTCTGCCCTCAGTATTCAAATACTTTAATCTTTACTTTAATTCAAGTGAAACTCAGGTTGCTTCCTGAAAGAAAGAGAAAAAAGAATGAGGAAAAACAGAGCAGAGTCCTGCCAAGAGTTGAATTGGCTTTGATGAGATTCTGCTGTAATTATTTCTCAGCAATAACAATGAGGACAACAACAACAGAAGACTTAATCCGCCAGTGAGAGGGTTTGATTCTGCTTCCTGGTGACAGTGATTAGGCCTAATCTAGGGCTTTTGGTGTGTTCTTTGGAGAAATGCGATTTTAAATGGCTGTGTGTTTTGTTTTGTGCGAGTTTTATTTGCACTGACTATATAGAGTTATAGAGAAGTGCAGTAAAGAGTGCAATTCATCTTTTGAGACACTGACACTGAGTAAAAGGGCAGCATGGCTGCGGAAAACACGTCCTTTCATTGTAATGTAGTGAGATAATTTTATCTTTCTTTAATTCATAGTTTTGTCGATAAGTTTATTAGAACTTCACAGTTAAAAAAGTTTGTTTTAACTGCCCAGCTAATTTGTTATTTAGTTTGACAGCAGAACAAATCCCTGTTTCTTCTTTTTTAATTTGCGCATTTGTTTGTTTGTTTGTTTGTTTTTTATCTATTGTCATACATAAAAAGACATGTATTATATTAGTACATTCAATTTCAAAAACTTTGCTGTTTAATTGTTAATTGGTCGAAACACTGACTACGTTACAGCTTGGTTTCTGATGTTTAATAATCTTCTATTGTACAGACTTCCATTATACCTGTCACTAATTATCTTTTACTGTACATGACGATCATTAAAGCTGCATTCTTTCTTTTGTTAATAAAACTTAGGTCTGAAATTAATTTGTAAGTTTTGAAAAAAAAGATTTTCATAACTCAGAAAAGATATCAAGAATCTACAACAAATGTTTTCTTAATTTATTTATCTGTCTGGCATTTTCTTGATAAAAAATTAATTTAATCTATAAAATGCCAGCAAATAATTAAAATACACATAAAATACACACACACACACACAAAAACCAAACAGTTGAGAGCAACTTAATACCTGAGGTGCTGGTACCATCA